>JAJMAV010000096.1:0-41652 GCA_030565045.1 Starmera caribaea
GCTCTACCAGTATCAAGATCAATATCTTTACCTTTAATGTATAAGATGAAATTTCTTTTCCAAATTTTATGACCAATGTAGAAAACTAAGACAACTGGGAAGGCTAAATAAGCACTGAAGAAATCTGCAGCATCTGGAGATTCACCTAATGGGAATAATGCAACCCAAAATTGAGCAATCAGAACTAAAACGTTCATCAAAATACCAAACATGGACCCCCAAACACCACATTGAGATGTATAAGCAAACTCTTCAAATGGGTTTCTACCTTGAACTTTCATGGCGTATCTAACTCTAACATGAGCAATACAAATAGAACACCAAGTGAAAACTGAGGATAAACCAGATAAAGCTAATAACCAGTTGAAAACATCACCCTCTTTTGGTGAAGCAGAAATGAAACTTAATAAACCAAAAATTGAAGTTGCAACAATACCCCATAATGGTCTACCAGCTCTATCAATGTAGGCGAAAAATGGTGGAGCCATACCTTGAGAAGCTAATGATGCTAAAGTTCTTGAACATCCAAAGACAGAAGAATTACCAACGGATAAGACAGCAATCATGATGACAACGTTAATAACAGATGGTAAACCACCAATACCGTGAGATTTGATAGCAATAACAAATGGAGAAGCAGCTGCATTATAAGAACCACCAACACCCAAATTTTCATTAGTGTATGGGACTAATAAACCAACTAAAGTTAATGAAATGATGTAGAATAAAGCAATTCTCCAGAAGACTTGCTTAGTAGCCTTTGGAACATATTTTCTTGGGTTAGCAGATTCAGCAGCAGCCAAACCAACCAATTCAGTACCAGCAAATGAGAAAGCAGCAGTGACAAAAACAGTACAAACACCTTTGAAACCAGCAGCGAATGCACCTGGATCGTGCCAGTATTTACCACCAATATAACCTTTAACTGGACCACCACCACAAGTTAAGATGATTCCTAAAATAATGAAACCAATAACTGCAATAACTTTAATGAGTGAGAAGATGAATTCTGCTTCACCATAACCTTTAACACCAAAGAAGTTGATAGCAACAATAACAGTGTAAAAGATACAAACCCAAGCATCGGGATTAATTTCTTTATTCCAATATTGAACAGTAATAGAAGCAGCAACTAATTCTAATGGCAAGACAACAAACCATTGTAAAGCATAATTCCAACCCATTGCGAAACCCATAGAAGGATCAATAAATCTAGTAGCATAAGTGTTGAAAGCACCAGACACAGGGAAAACAACAGCCAATTCTCCTAAAGCATTACAAGTACAGAATAACATAGCACCCATCAAGATCCAACCAATCAAAATCGCAGCAGGACCACCAGTTTTCAAAGCATTACCGGAACCAATAAATAAACCAGTACCAATTGATCCACCAATGGCAATCATTTGTAAATGTCTGTTTTTAAGGGATTTTTGTAAAGGTGAATTAGCAGTTCTAATGGCAGCTTTCTCTAAATCAGTTAAACCTTCTGGATAATCTGGTTCTTCCATTTTTTTGAAAGAATCTTTAAAAGCTTGCCATCTAGAGACTGGTGTAGAGTCATTTGTTGTTTGATTATCAATATTTTCAGTAGAGTAAGTGTCACCTAATTCTGGATCACTTGAAGTGACTTTTTCAACGTTTTTAGCATCCATCTTATAATTATTAAGTTATAAGTTGAGTTTATGATAGATGTTTATATGGGTATGAAAGAATTCATGTGGTTGTAGAAACATGGGAGATGGAGTTGTTTAAATACAAGTTTGTTGAAGGTGATGACTGTTTTAAGTTTCTTGATATCAAATCTCCATTGAAACTATCAGTTCATTGATCATTGATCATTGATCATTGAGTTTGAACTTTGAATGGCTGAAGGGTTAAATGGATAAAAAAGCATTGATAAAAAAGCAATGGAATTAAAAATGAATAACTGATAAGAAGAGGGAAGGTTTTTTTTTTTTTGTTTGACAGGTGCCTGGAGGTGCGTTGGCAGACTGCGAGACACACTGGAAAAACTGAATGAAATGGCAGGGTTGTGTCAAAAAAACGTCGTTTCTTTTTGCAGTTTTGGACTCCAGAGGAAGCAAGATTGAGTTGGAGGTGAAAGAAGTGGGTTTAAAGCTTTTTGAATGGATAAAAGAAAGCAATGAAGAAGAACACCACCACGACTAACCGAAATTTGTGCTTCAAGGGACCATCTCCTAAAGCACCAGAGCACAGCTGTTTTGTTGAATGTTCTGCTGTAGAAAATTCAGCGTACGGCAGCAAAAGGAAAAAAAAATTGGTAGGCTCATGATGAGGCACCAAGTCAGCAGACATTATTTAAAAAGTTCTATTGGTTGTGGCGAGACTCACACGGCATTCCAAACTTGACAAGTTTTAGTTTAGCAGAACAGGCTACAGTTGTTGTGGTTAGCAAGTTAGTAGTTATTAGTTAGCAAGGGTAACGATACAAAATATGTACAACTAGTAAGTTGTAACTTGTAACTTGAAATAAGAACTGATTTGAACTTTGAAGCCAACGGTCTTCAGGATGATGGCTCACAAACAACGATAAATGACCATTAGTGACTTTCGAGTGGTGAATCGTGAGCTGATATTTGTGAGCTACATTCTACGTTATTCATTAACTGTCATAGTATCATGCTCTTAGTGCGTGATTTAGAAATAGAAATAAATCCTAGCAGATTTCACTGGAAAAACTAACAATTGAACAGAAGAAAGAGGACTTGAAAGTTGAGGACTGAGTCAGGAGTATTGTTTAAGGAACCCTGATTTTCCAGTTTCTCCATATGTAAAGCGATAAAGATATTACACCCTTCTCTATTGTTCATGAATATATTATAGGAGCTTGTAACTTGTAAGTTGTGACGTTATAGTGAGACTTTACAATTCGTAGTTAAAACTTGACGGTAAAATGAATATTGTTTTGGCTGTTGCCTTGTTAGCACTTATCAATTTATCCTTCCTTTCCCACCAACAGCATGTTTTGAACATTGCTTGATGAACGATAAACCTCATGCAAAATCACATTATCACTCAAATGCTGTAAGGCACTAACTCAAGTGAAAGATCATGAAATTTCTTAACTATGAGAGACGTACTTGAAAAACACATAGTTAAAGAACTCAGTGTTTTAATGCTTGAAAACCCAAGAAAAGATACCAGTTTAAGGCCACTTGCACACTTATCAGCTACTCACACACACCGGTAGAAGAGCCTTTCAGTTTCAAGATCTCTTGTCGTGTGCTCGATGATGAATCCATTTCATTATGAGCAGTGACTAAGCTTTCGCTATTTCTGAGTCAGCTTTGAAACGGTTGTGAATGAAAGTGCATAAACTATTTGACGAAAAGAGTTTGGCACAAAAGTTTATAAGGATTCGGTTAGACGATTAGCGGAGTTTGACCGTTGACCGTTGGGTTCATATAATTTATAATGTTGAAGTGCTGAAGTTCTGAACGTTGAAGTGTTAAATTAGATGTGAGAGATAAAGATCTGTTTTTTGAAAGGTATTGTTTAGAAAGTTCATTCCCCATTTAGTTCAAGTGGTTGAATGACTTGGGTGTTTTAGCTCAATGGAATAACTTGGTTCTTGATGACAACGGTTTTGTTGAAGGTTCAATAAATATTTAGAGCAACTACTTGATTTTTTGATTAATTTGATTGTCCCTAATAAGCCAGTCTTTTAAAAACAGCTACAAAATTAATTATCAACAAATTAATGAGTAAATTAAGATCAAAATGTCATATATAAAAAATTTTGATTAACAATTGAAAACACAAACGAACTAGTAATTTCTGACGCTCAACACCAAAAACTGTAGACCCTGTAATAAAAAGGTTTATTTTTCAAGATTTCCTTTTCTTCAGCAATTTCTTGTTTCAATAAATCAAGATCATAATCTGCTCTACCAGTATCAAGATCAATATCTTTACCCTTAATGTATAAGATAAAATTTCTTTTCCAAATTTTATGACCAATGTAGAAAGCTAGGACAACTGGGAAGGCTAAATAAGCACTGAAGAAATCAGATGCATTTGGAGATTCACCTAATGGAAATAATGCAACCCAGAATTGAGCAATCAAAACTAAAACGTTCATCAAAATACCAAACATGGAACCCCAGACACCACATTGAGATGTATAAGCAAACTCTTCAAATGGATTTCTACCTTGAATTTTCATGGCGTATCTAACTCTAACATGAGCAATACAAATAGAACACCAAGTGAAAACCGAAGATAAACCAGATAAAGCTAATAACCAATTGAAAACATCACCTTCTTTTGGTGAAGCAGAAATGAAACTTAATAAACCAAAAATTGAAGTTGCAACAATACCCCATAATGGTCTACCAGCTCTATCAATGTAGGCGAAAAATGGTGGAGCCATACCTTGAGAAGCTAATGATGCTAAAGTTCTTGAACATCCAAAGACAGAAGAATTACCAACGGATAAGACAGCAATCATGATGACAACGTTGATAACAGATGGTAAACCACCAATACCGTGAGATTTGATAGCAATGACAAATGGAGAAGCAGCTGCATTATAAGAACCACCAACACCTAGATTTTCATTAGTGTATGGGACTAATAAACCAACTAAAGTTAATGAAATTATGTAGAATAAGGCAATTCTCCAGAAAACTTGCTTAGTGGCCTTTGGAACATATTTTCTTGGGTTAGCAGATTCAGCAGCAGCTAAACCAACCAATTCAGTACCAGCAAATGAGAAAGCAGCAGTGACAAAAACAGTACAAACACCTTTAAAACCAGCAGCGAATGCACCTGGATCGTGCCAGTATTTACCACCAATATAACCTTTAACTGGACCACCACCACAAGTTAAAATGATTCCTAAAATAATGAAACCAGCAACTGCAACGACTTTAATCAGTGAAAAAACGAATTCTGCTTCACCATAACCTTTAACACCAAAGAAGTTGATAGCAACAATAACAGTGTAAAAGATACAAACCCATGCGTCTGGATTAATTTCTTTATTCCAATATTGAACAGTAATAGAAGCAGCAACTAATTCTAATGGCAAGACAACAAACCATTGTAAAGCATAATTCCAACCCATCGCGAAGCCCATAGAAGGATCAATAAATCTAGTAGCATAAGTGTTGAAAGTACCAGACACAGGGAAAACAACAGCCAACTCTCCTAAAGCATTACAAGTACAGAATAACATAGCACCCATCAAGATCCAACCAATCAAAATCGCAGCAGGACCACCAGTTTTCAAAGCATTACCGGAACCAATAAATAAACCAGTACCAATTGATCCACCAATGGCAATCATTTGTAAATGTCTGTTTTTAAGGGATTTTTGTAAAGGTGAATTAGCAGTTCTAATGGCAGCTTTCTCTATATCAGTTAAACCTTCTGGATAATCTGGTTCTTCCATTTTTTTAAAAGAATCTTTAAAAGCTTGCCATTTAGAGACAGGTGTAGGGTCATGATGTTCAATTATTTCACTTGAATAAGTGTCACCATGCTCTGGATCACTAGCAGTGGAGATTATTTTTTCGTCTTTGGTATCCATCATATCGATCAAAGTTTTGAAATTGAGATTATGATGCAATTTTTTGTTGTTGTTGTTGTTGTAACAATGGAGTATGGGGTTTGTATTAGTATTTATATCTTGATTAAATCTTATAATAGTAGTATCATTCTGTTATAAATATTGAAGAGTTTCAAGATTGTTAACGATGTTCATTGAGCAAAAAAAAAAAATTAAAAAGTACAACAGTCAATAATAAAGATAAGAATTTCATGATTAGTTTGACATGTTGATGTGCCTTTCAATTATTGTGTCAGATTTTAATGTTGCTGAGCTAAGAATTCCAACGCGTTAAGCAAAACAATGGTATACTGAGCTTGTCGTTCTTGAGTTTCTTATGAGTTTCTTGTGAGTTTTATAGCAGTGTTACAGCACTTGTAGCTGGTGATATTGTGACAAAAAAAAAAATTGAATGTAACGTTGTTGGAGAATACTGAAATCATCATACCCAAAAGAGTGTTTGATTGAACCACAATAATTATAAGAGAGTGATGGATATAACTGCACGGCAGCAAACTAATAGTGCTATCTTTTCATCAATAGCTGTAACCTTTGCAAAAAAAAAAATTGTATGGTAAATCAGTTAAGATGCCTCTTTATTGATCATGACAATTGTACGTTGTTCAAAAACTGTTTGATTGGTTATAAATTTAACGAAGGATGCGATGATTGATCATCGAAGATGTGTAGTTTAATTAGTGGCAATGACAGTTTTATTGAACAAGACGGCAGTTGTTATTGTTGTTATCTTTATGTTAAGTGTAAAACTTCCAGATTAAGATGAGGTTTTTCAGTTTAGTTTGAGCTTTACTTATTGAAATGATAGTGAAGAGAGTCAAAACACAGTTTATGAGGCCCTTAATTGCTGAAATTCCACAGTAAATTGAAGTGATCGTACAACTTTAGTGTGAAAAATTGTGAAGTACTGAAATTTTTCTTCATCGATTAGATAACAGTACTGAAATTTGGTGATACATAATCATCAAGGGTCCATTTCTATTGTATGAACTATGTAGTTGGTTGAAAGTGTGGAGTTTTGAAGATTCTAGTGGTATGAATGAAAAATTCGATTAGAAACTCGTCTACCAATTACAACAGTCTTGAGACTACAGAGTAAGATTGTTACCAGTTGTAAGTTGTAATGTTACTATACAATGTACATAGCTAGTAAAGTCAGCCTTGTATCAAATAGCATGTCACCGGAGACTTGCACTAAAAGGCAGACAGGTCACAACGGGCATAATAGGATA
Source organism: Starmera caribaea (assembly GCA_030565045.1). NCBI lineage: Eukaryota > Fungi > Ascomycota > Saccharomycetes > Phaffomycetales > Phaffomycetaceae > Starmera > Starmera caribaea. The sequence goes on from JAJMAV010000096.1 coordinate 6,826, forward strand.
GCAGTCAACTAGACAGGTGATAGAAATGGGTATTCTTCTCTACTCTACTTGCTTGCTACTTAGTACTTACTTCAAAGTCTCTATATAGATACGTTTGATATTGATAGGACTGCTGGATTACTCAGCAATTATGTTTTTGCAGCTATCAATGCATAGAGAAAGTTCACTGAATTAACGATTGATTGATTGATCAGTGAACATTGGAATGATACGACTCTTCTGTTCTGCTCAATGTTTGTTTGATCATCCCATTCAATTGTTATCACATTTCATGTAGTATTACTATTAATCTCTCAATCTTTGATGATAAATTAATATAATCCAATTATCCACAGTTCCAATTTCTTCATCGCTTCTTCACTTTATCAAAGAAATCAAAACTGAACGGCATTTTTATGAAGTTTGAACAAAAACGAAAAAAAAAACTCGAATTCGCTGACAATTTCCTTTTGAAAATAAAAAAAAATGAGAAATAAGAAAAACCCGCTAAAAATGGCAGCACAAACACCACGTGACGTGTCATGTGATAGTCGGAACTCAATTGAAAAACTAAAAAAATAAAAATTACCCAAAACAGAAATCCGACTTGTTTTTTCAATTAATTTTCCAAAAAAGGAAATTTATACAATGAAGCAAAAAAAAAATCAATTTTCAATTTTAATAACCAGCGCAACGCGATTTTATATATTTTTTTGGTTTGTGTTGCAAACTGTTTTGAATCTGAACAGATTTAGTACTCAGCTGGCTTCACTTGCAAACTAGATTTGGCTCACACTGCTACCAGAACTATTCACGAATCACATCACGATAACTACAATGGCTACACCTGTCACTCCTCCAAGAACTGCCCGCTCAAAAGACAGCGTCAACATCAGTCTTATATCTCCAAATTCTCCATTCATTAAGAATGATTTCAATGCCAATGTGTTTTCTACACCTAAAATATCAGCTAACAGCACTAGAAGGAAAAATGATGACTTCTTAACTGTACCGGTCACCCCAAGAGCTATATTCCCACCAACTCCATCCACTGTGGGATCTGGTCGTAAGAAAATATCATCTTCTGCAAACTTCAACCTACAACCATCCCCTTCACATTCTACAATCAAACATACAAGATCATCATCTTCCTCTTTCAAAATCAAATCTAACCTGTTAACACAATCAATTGCAAGACAAATCGAAATAGATATTGATAATGATTATGAATGTGATAACTCAATTAAAAAACTGGACTTCAGCTCTTTCCAATTTCAAGAAGAAGAATCAGATGAAGATATACAACAACAACAACAACCATCAACACCAATAAAACAACTAGTTACTGAAAAGTTAGCCAAACAATGGAATAATAATAGTATGAATGGATTTTCAAGTGATGAGGAAGATCAGGAGGAATTTATCAAATCAGCACCTCTCAAGAATCCATTTGTTTCTTCACCTAGTGATCACAGGAGTAATATTGATGGTAAATCTGCAGGTTCAGATTTCCAAATTTTTACAAATAAAAATTTCAACCCAAATGAAATCACTTATATTAATAAAAAAGGTGAGAAATTTATTAGAATTGATGATTCAAATTACAAACCGAAAAATCTATTGAATGATTTGAATAATTGTTGAGTTGTTCAATTATTATGATTATCTATTATTAATTAAATTACTGATAGAACAATTGGGGCCAGAAAAAAAGAAATTGGATAAAGGGTATTTTAAATGAATTTATTAGGTACATTGAATTAAAATAAATGAATTATTATAATTAATTGGAATGATTGTAGGATATTGATACCATCATCTCTTTCTTTTTTACTTGAAATAGATAAATATTCCAGTCATGACTGGAATGTAACTGTCTTCATAATCACCTTCTTGATACTCCAAAAATTACACGGAAAAAAGCAAACACTACAAACATAAAACTCTCTCTTCATTAAAACCATCGTCTTCTCTTAAAATCCTCATTTTCCACATCAAAATTCACATTTCAATTCTCTTCTGACCAAGCAAAGAATCAAAAAACCAAAAAAAAAAAAAAATCGCGGTCCAAAATTTCATCATCAAGCAAAAAAAAAAAGTCAATACAAAATAATACATTTTTTCCCTTTAACCAACTGCAATTTGCCATTACCACGTCGTCACCCAATTGAAAGAATGAGACTCTCGCTACTCCTAGCACCGCTAATAGCAGCCACCCTAACAACAGCACACACCGATGCAGACAACAAATTAATTGACCAAGATTTATCATTACCTGAATTATCAACTTTAGAAAATTTGGAAATTGATCAACAACATTGGAAATTATTAGGTGAGAGTAAATTCGATAATGGACGAATCTTATTGACTACAAAACCTGAAAGTTTTGGATCAGTGTTGAATAACGTTCCATTAGCTTATGACTCTTTCACCATTGAAACTATCGTTAGAAGTTTAGGTTCATTTGGTAAAGACACTGGTGGGTTTTCTCTAAGGTACATTGAAGAACATGACTTGAATGATGTTTCATTTTTTGGTGGTTCAAAAATTTTTAAAGGTTTGAATGTTATTGTGGATAGTAATGGTCCATTAGGTAGTTCAATTCATGTTTTTTTAAATGACGGGACTTTGAAATTGACCAATGATGAGAGTTTATACGATAAAGCATTTGGTTCTTGCTTATTAGGTTACCAGGATTCCCAGGTTCCATTTACATTAAGATTAAGTTATTTCAATGGATTGTTGATTGTTCAAGTTAATAATAAAGTTTGTGTTAAGACAAATAAAATTAATTTACCTAAAAATTATCAAATTGGGGTTAGTGCTAAATCTGCACAGAAGCAGGAACAATTTGAATTGTTTAGATTTAAAACTTATGGTGGTATCATATCTGAAGTCTTGGAAAATGATAGTAAATCTGGTGCTCAACCTAAAATTGTTAAAGAATATGTTGATGCTAATACCGGTAAAAAATTGAACCAAGTGGAACAACCAAAGAAAGCAGAAACTGTTAAAGCATCAATTATTGACGCTAAATTATTAGAACATATTGAATCTTTAAAATCATCAAACGCAGAAATTTTAAATAAATTTGATTCTTTCAATAATAGAATCAATGCAATGTCAACTAATGATAAAAACGATTTTTCATATTTAGATGATTTTTCAACAACTATCAAACAACTCTCATCTAAAATTGTATCAACAGAGAATAAACTTACATCTTTGGAAACTCAATTTAAAAATTTGATAACAACTTTAAATAAACATTCAAATGATCAAATTGAACAATTACGTGATTATGAACAATCTTTAACAGAATTAAATAAACAGTTGCAATTTTTAGTCCTATCAGAGAAAGAAAGACAAGAGAATCCAATTCATGATTTGATTTCAGGTTTGAAATTATTGATTTTACCAATTATTTTGATTGTTTTAGTGTTGAGTTTTTTCATTTATAGACTTCGTCATGATATTAAAACTAAATTGTTATGATTGAAATTCATTACCATAAGGATAGTTTAATAATAACAATAATAATACTAAAAAAAAAAACGTTTATTTTTTCATACAAGTAGAAATTGTGTTCGGTGGCGTAGAATTTTAATGAAATGATGGTGTGAATTGTTGAGTGGAATTCATCTGTTGTAATTGTTGTAGTTTTTGTAAATGTTGTTGTTGATATGATTTAACAGCAGGATTCATTGGGATTTGTTGTTGTAAATGTTGCATCTGTTGTTGTATTTGTTGTTGAGACTGAGATTGTTGTTGTTGTTGTTGTATAGGCTGTGGAGGTTGTGGTTGAGGTTGAGACTCGGAAGGATCAACAGGTTTATCTTCATATGGAGGTCTTAAACCTTTAATATTAGAATAGTTCAATGCATTTGGATTTGGTTTGAATTTCTTAGTGATTATTTGATCACAACCAAAATTCTCATTGAAAATTGTTACTGTTTCAACTTTATTTAAACTTTGATCTAATTTTTGTAGGAATTTCTCTGATTGATCTTTTTGTAAATTAATTGGAACTCCAGCTTTTGATTGATAATAATATTTCCATTGTAAATTTCTTTGACTTCTTGATAATGAAATAAATCTGTTCATTTGTGCCATATCATGTCTATGTTCAATGTTTGTAAGGAAATCTGGCGAAGTCTTATTAACTCGTTTAATGATTTCTGTGGAGTAATAAGGTAGTCCAATTAAAGATTTTTCTCCAACTTTCTTATCATCCATTGGAGGTCTTGTTGCAGAATGGCCCAACAGTGTAGTCCCCGCGATAATTGAACTTGTTATATTCACATGTTTATTGAATTGACTCTGAGGATTGAATTGAGTGATTATATCAGTTTTATATTTGGGTATCATTGACATATTGGCTAATTCAAATCCACCAGTGATACCTTGACCTGGTAAGACATGGGTAGGTGTATAACCTAAATTTGTCATTGAATCCAGATAATTTTTCTTTTCATCTGGTGGTAAAGCTGGTGTTATCAATGAGTTTGGATCAGTTAATCTTTTCTCCAAAATTGTTCTAGCATTGTTGTTCAAATTTTTATTATTAATGATAGGACTATTAATGTCACTACTGTTCCCCAAGATTTTCAAGTTATTTGGCTCAAGGACACTAGTATCATGGATATTAACCAAATGAGGAAATGGTAAACTTCTTTTATCAAAACCTTGTTCAATCAATTCATCTTCCCAATAGTCATCAGTTAATCTTTGCCCTTTATAAATGACTCTTGCACCAAAAACCATAAATAAAGATTTCGCAGTCACCAAGGAAACTTTCTTCGTCTTATTCTTAGCTTTAGTTAAACCTTGATCAAACACAAAATCATTCTCTGATTCAGTTGTATGGTACCTATATAATTGTTTATATTTTGTGAAGATAAAAGCATCTTTATTGAAAATCAATCTTCCTATTTCACTCCCAATGGCAAATAATTTTTTACCATGCCCTGGTAATGTAAACGTGTTGAATAAATATTTACGACCACCTAATAAGTGCCCATTTTCAGTTACCTTTTGTTCACCTTTTTTATCAAATTTAATAAATTGATATTCATCATTTGTTGAATTTAACTCATCAGCGTTAGTGAACAATGGAATTATTGGCTCTTTGAAAACAGATGAAATCGAATTTTCATCAATCAACTGTCTGATATACGACGCATGTGATCTCATATCATCAGCCTTCAATTTGAACATAGTTGGTTTTGGATCAGTTAGAGTGTTATCTGGCATGGTTTGTTCCACTTCTGACACACCACTTGGATGTAGTGTTGAAGTTTCTGATTCTTCGTCCTTTGTGTCGGTATCAGCAGCAGTGGAACTACCAGCTTCTTCACCAATATCTTTCTTCACAGCTGATTCTCCTTCAACTGTTTCATTTTCAACGCTTTCTCCTAGTTTTTTTTCGGTGGTACCACCAATCAAAGCACCAGTGTCTTTGTCATTAGCTTTCTGCGTCTCTTGAGGCATCTTTTGCAACGGTTTTGAGCAGACTGTTTTTGTTGTTGTTTATTTTCAAAATTTGTTTACATTTTCAAGCGAGAAAAACATCCCAATATCAGAAACTTCGAAATTCACCAAATTCACTGAATTTACAACGAAACGAGCATCTTTTTACTAGAGACCAGCATCTGATAACTACGCCATTGGATTCTTCATTTCTATTTTCACGTGTATATATTTTTTTTTTGTTTTTGTAAGTTTCAAAAGTCCTCGTGTCTCTCAATAAAATCGACAATAAGTTCAATTGATTCTTTTGGTCTTTCAGCAAGCACCCAGTGACCACAATCAAGATCTTTGACCTCAAAATTAGGGAAAAACATTCCTATAGCAGGCAAGTAATCATCTGGTACGTATTTGGATTTTGAACCTCTTAAAAACAATGAGGGACCAAACCACTGTTTTTCATTTGGTGAGAATTCCCATGCTGAAATATTGCCTTTCACCAAAGCATCTTTCATGATATCCAATGGGATTCTGGACTCTAGTCTTTTAGTTTCTGGGTTTGTACGTAAGTTAGTCAACAAGAACTGTCTCACAGTGGTATCTGGTTCAAATTTACTGAAATATTCGTCGGCTTTCTTCAAACTGGTGATAGTTCCAGCGTTCTTATCACTAACAATGTCCTGCAAGATAGAACAGTAACGTGGGAATGTGGAAGATGGTTGTAAATTCACAGGAGAATTGTCCACACTGACCATCATTGAAATCAAATCTGGCCTTCTAAGTGATAATGCCATCACTGTTTTAGCACCCATCGAATGGCCGATAATGATAGGTTGGCCCAATTTATGCGATTCAATGAAATTTTCCACATCAGCACTGAGCGCAGGATAATCGTGTCTTGCATTATGTGGAGACTGGCCATGGTTTCTTAGGTCCAAGCAGTAAACGTCTCTAAACAGTTTCTTATTCAGTATTTTGGCTATACTTCTGTTGTTTGATTTAGATCCAAAGAGCCCATGTAAGATCATAATTGGCTGTCTCACACTGTCTTCATCCATGGCAGCAGTGTCAACTTTAGCAGAGTACTCGTCAAACTTGTCGTATGCTAACTTCACTGCTGGAATTTCATTGAATCTGGAGACAGAACTAGTGCTTAAAAACCTGCTTTTCTCTCCATTCAAAAACCTTTTTGATCCTCTAGCACTGCTGAGTCTGATGAAATTGCCAACAACAAACATTTCTTAACAAGATTGCTGGCTGTCAAACGAACGTTTCAAAATGTATGAATTTTGTGTCGTTTTTTCCTTAATCTCTCAACAAAAATTCCTGTACAGCTAAATTTTGGGAAGGTAAATTTAGAAAAAAAAAAATTTTATTGAAATTAAGCAATTTTCTACGCAAGAAAACAGAGATTTGTGGTGTTCCAAACAGTTGGAAAGTGTTTCAGAGTGCTCAGAAATTGCTGTTTGTTATTGGATTTTTTTTCAGAGCGATTTTCCAGCTGATAAATTGACCGATATACGAAGTTTGGTGTTTTTTTTTTTTGTTTTAATTTGTTTATTTGTATTTGGGGAGGTGTGAAATTCCCAAGGATACTGTGTTGTTGCTTCAGGGAAGACTAGATACACTACTTAGAAGAATCAAGATGTCCAACCCACCACCAGAATTCCCGCTTTTGAATTTGGAGCAGCCAATCAGTTGCAAGATCACAAAGGAAGATTTGGTTGTTTACACGAAAGAAATGATGGAGACCACAGAGAATGATAGCATAAGAATGTCGTCTCCAAACCCGATACCAAGCTCGAGAAAGAGACAGGCGGACGAACAGAGCATATGCGATATCACAGACAACAGCGAGGTGAAAAGACGGTTGATGTGGAAAATGGGCGAAGATAATAGTGGAGTTGGTGAAGATGGCTCTTTTAATAGCGTTGATAGTGAGATACAGGAGTTAGAAGATATGGGGAAAGACTCAGTTGTTGTTCATACTGGTGATGACAACGTTCCTGCCACCGCGTTATCGATTAGAGAAAATAATAATGGTACTGCAAACACAGATCTACCATTACCGTCTCCTTCTGCGTCACCAATACAGTCACATACTTATGAAGATCTTCATTTGAATGCACACAAGCATCAGCTCAACTCTTTAGAGCTAATCGATTCCATAGGGAGCTATGCATCAAACTCTTTATCTAATAAAGCATTCAATAATTTGATTTTCAAGTTACTATCTAAAGTTGATAGAAACAGTTTAAGTGATTTTGGCGATTCAATTAACAAAGCTTTGAAGAGAGACATTATAACTTCACTGCCACCTGAAATTTCTTTTAAAATTATTAAACTTTTAGATGCAAATTCATTGAAAAACTTTGATCTGGTTTCTCATAGTTGGAGGAAACTTGTTGATGATGAATTTTGGTTGAATTTAACAATAAGAGATGGATTCATCAAAGAGGAAGAACTATTGGAATACCACTCATTGAAAAAATTACCTTCAGATTACAAAACTTTCAAATCACTGTATTTTAATAGATACAAATTATATTGCAATTGGATAGATCCAAATTTTAGACCAAGAAGAATAACTGTGCTGGGACACGGGTCTCCACTTGTTGCATGCCTACAACTAACAGAGGAACATATCATCACAGGTGCTGATGATAAAAAAATCAATATCTATGATTTGAAAGATGGTCATTTGGTTAGAACTTTAGAAGGTCATGATGGTGGTGTTTGGGCATTGAAGTGCATTGGGAACCAAATCATTAGTGGTGCCACAGATAGAACTGTTAGAATCTGGGATAAATTAACAGGAAGATGTACACATATTTTCAGAGGTCATATTTCAACAATTAGATCAATGGAAATTGTCACAATGCCTGATACAAATGAAAAACTCATAATCACTGGATCTAGAGATAATACATTACATGTTTGGAAACTACCAACTTATCAAGTTGATGAGGATTATTATGGTGAAGAAACAGGAAATCCATATGCTGTCACTGTGTTGAGAGGACATAGTCTCTCTGTTAGAACTGTTGTTGGGTATGGCGATTTAGTGATCTCGGGATCTTATGATAACACCGTGAGAGTTTGGGATTTGAAGAATAAATGCACTAAATTCGTGTTGAATGGTCATACTGATAGAATTTATGCAATTGTTTTGGATCATAAGAGAAATAGATGCATTTCCGCGTCAATGGATTCTAAAGTTAGAGTATGGGATTTGAACAATGGACAATGTATTGCTCATTTAACTGATCATACTTCGTTAGTTGGGTTATTAAGTCTTTCAGATAAATATTTAGTTACTGCAGCTGCTGATGGTACGTTGAGAGGATGGGATCCAGATACTTATAAAAGTTTGTTTACTCTGCACCATGATAATCATACTGCCATCACCACATTCTGTGCAAGCTCTAATTTGTTGGTCAGTGGAGGTGAAGGTCAATTCAATATCTATGACTTGAAAAATGGAGCTGGTGTCTTGAAAAGATGCAACTTACTACCTGACTGTGGGCAAGTGTGGTCTACTAAATTTGATTATGCTCGTTGTGTTGTGGCAGTGGAAAAGAACAGTAGAAGTTTCATTGAAATCTTGGATTTCACAGAGAATGCTAATCGTCATAGCAGTCTGTTGGAATATCAGCCAGAAACGGATTTTTTCGTAGATGAAGAGGAGTTTTGACCTTATTGAATTGACCCACTCCACAGTTATTTATAGCAAAGCATTCTGGTAATTTATGATACTTTATGAAGCCGTGTTGTAGTTCAAACTGCTCGATTTCTGATTTCTGGTATTTAAGCAAACAAAAAAAGCAAAATTAATTTAAAATGGCAGATAAACTGATAAAACAACTTGATCAGCTTCATAAACACAACAATTGAAGCACAATGAGCGACACAGAAGACAGCGAAGAGCAGCTACAGCAACACCAGAACATCGATGAACACCTCCAGAGCCAACTGGTTGCTTTGCCTGAACAGCAGAGACGTTCACGGTCGCCTTTGCCATCCAGAATGATAAGAAGCGTGCTCAGTCTTTCGCCACCAACTTCAAATCATCTACGAAGATCACTGTCACCAATCTCTAGCTCAGTAAATGGACTCACTAGACTCACATCCAACTCCATCAGCAAAGTCGCCAAACCAATCAGTGCTATTCCCACCTCAATTGGTTCACTTTCGATTTCGAATCCTCTGAGCACAGGCAATAACAACAACGACGAACACCAAACAGACGCTTTGAGTACCGGTGTTGCCAAACAGGAGAAGGACTGTGCTACTGCGGTAGGACTGGCAAAATCATTTGTTTCCCTGCTAACTACGGCCAGTATGTACAACGGAAATTTAGAGGATATAATGGATGAAGATGATGGTGAGATTGAGGATCCTGAACATCCAGAATTTGACCCTATCACTGAAGTAGATGAAGAGGATGATATTCCGACTATTGAGGACAGTCCCGAGAAACCAGCTCATCGTCATAGAGATGATTCAGAATTGTCTGAGTATGATATTGAACAGCTTCATAAAGATGGAATTGAAGTACCCCCTGGACCTGTTCCGCAAAAACAATCGCTGTTTGAAATTTCAGTCGCTAAGAAGTTTAATGATTTTGCTAAAAGTGATCAAAGTGAAGTTGATTCAAGACATCGAGCATTTGCATTATCTTCACAATTGACTTCAATTTTCAATATACAACCGGATGATGAATTTATTGGAAGGTTCCCATGTTGGCTGTTAAAAGATGTTCTGATACAAGGACATTTGTATTTGACCAACACGCATTTACTTTATTTTGCTTATTTACCACTGAGAGTTAAGAATAAGGTTACAATTTCTGGGAATTTAAAATTAGATACTTTTGGTCCTAAAGCCACTAAAAACTGGGGTGTTTTGAAAAATCATACATTATCATTATATTCAAGTGCAACAGATTTATATTTTCCAAATTTAAGAGTTGATTTAAGATTTGCATTGAGGGTGGAGATACTAAAAGATAATTGGTTTAAGATCCTTTGTGAAAATAAGAATTATAAATTTCAAGCAGATTCAGAACATTCCGCTAGAAATTGGGTTACACTGATTAAAAAACATATTTTTGCCATTAGAAATAAAGGTGATACAGTTACAATCAAAGTTCCTTTACAAAACATTTTGGATGTTGATAGATCAGAAATTATTGAACATTCTGAAACTTGTAAATTGAAAGTTCTAGAGAGTCCTGAAACTTTTGCCATTGAAGATTATTTTTTCATGTTTTTCAGAAATGGAAGAGAAGCTATTGATTCAATTAATAAATGTATTAAAGTATTCAAAGAGAAAAATCATTCAATTGCAGCCACTGAATCAATTCAAGACAGTACTTCGGGAAAATCTCAAGAAAATTTAACTACCAATCCAAACTCACAACAATCACCAGATCAAAGGAAAAGAAACATTATGAAAAGGGTCTTCACTAGATCAAGAAGAAGTAGTTTTAATAATAACCAGGAAATTGAAACTATTCCAGAAGGTAATCACTCTCCAGAATTCTTAGATTCAACTACAGATTTTGAATCCGGTCCAAATCCAATTATCGAACCAGTCGTTGAAAAATATAATAAAAATGATTCAAATAACGAATTGTTATCACCACCTTTAATTGATGTTGACTCTCCTGAATTGAGTGATGATGTCTTAGATGAATTAAAAAAAACCACCTCTGAAGCATTGAACACTGGTAAATCATCAGCAAACGCAGATTCAATTGGAACCGGTTCAAGTTCTGGTGGTAGACGTCATAGATTAACTTTTTCATCTGCTGCTAAATCAACTGTTGGGAGATGGACACCAAAAGTGATTAAATCTGCTTCTTCTATGTGGTACTCGAATCCAATTCATTATGAAGAAGAGTTATCAATGGAGCGAGGTAATGAAGATGATCCATATTTGGCAACGAATGAAGAAAAAGAAGTTGCCACTAAAAGATTCCAAGATCATTTCTCATTCAATAAAAATCATATTTTGATATCTGCTTACTATTGTTATTTACAAAGAAATATCCCAACTTATGGGAAGATTTACTTAAGTAGTAATGAAATCTGTTTTAGAAGTTTAGTTCCTGGAATTAATACCACAATGATTTTACCATTAAACGATGTTGAGAATTGTTATAAAGAAAAAGGTTTCAAGTTTGGGTACTCTGGTTTGGTTGTTGTTATTCATGGACACGAAGAGTTATTTTTTGAGTTCAACTCAGAAAATGCAAGAGATGATTGTGAATTCTTGATTTTGAAACAATTGGATAAATTTAATAAATCTAAACAACTCAGGAAAATTGCTAATAATGAGATCAATAGCTCAACAACGTCATTAACTCAAAGTATAAAATTAGAAGTTGCCAAAATAAAATTAATTGAGGATAAAATTCATTCAACTGCAGGTTTAGATATCCCGATAATGATTGAAGATAATCCATATATCAAGACAGATTTGAAACCAGCAGTATCATTATTATTCACAATGTTAACTATTGGATCAAGAGGTGATGTTCAACCTTATATTGCATTGGGGCTTGGTTTGCTAAAAGAAGGTCATAAAGTTAGAATTGTGACACACGAAGAATTTCGAGATTGGTGTGAAGGTTATGGATTTGAATTCAGACCTATTGCAGGAGATCCTTCTGAATTGATGTCTTTAATGGTGGAACACGGTTCAATGAATGTTGGTTTGATTAAAGAAGGAACCACTAAATTTAGAGATTGGATTAAAGATTTGTTATATAGCAGTTGGGATGCATGTCAAGGAACCCAAGTTTTAATTGAATCCCCATCTGCAATGGCTGGAATTCATATTGCTGAAGCATTGGATATTCCATATTTTAGAGCTTTCACAATGCCATGGACAAGAACAAGAGCATATCCTCACGCGTTCATTGTTCCTGATCAAAAAAGAGGCGGGAGTTACAATTATTTAACTCATGTTATATTCGAAAATATTTTTTGGAAAGGAACATCTGGACAAATTAATAAATGGAGACAAGAAGTTTTAAAATTACCTAAAACCAATTTAGATACTTTACAACAAAACAAAGTTCCATTTTTATATAACGTTTCGCCACAGGTTGTTCCACCTCCAGTTGATTATAATGATTGGGTTAAAGTTACTGGGTATTGGTTTTTAAATGAATCGCATAGTTATAACCCACCAAAAGAGTTACTGGATTTCATTAAAAGGGCAAGAGAAGATAAGAAAAAGTTGGTCTATATTGGATTTGGATCAATAGTTGTCACAGATCCAAAAGAATTAACCATTGCAGTGAAAGATGCAGTTTTAGATGCAGATGTTCGTTGTATTTTAAATAAAGGATGGTCAGAAAGACTAGGAGGATCCAAGAAAATTGAAGTTGAATTACCCTATGAAGTTTTCAATGCTGGTGCATTGCCTCATGATTGGTTGTTCCCACAGATTGATGCTGCAGTGCATCATGGTGGATCAGGTACCACGGGAGCAACATTAAGAGCAGGTTTACCAACAATCATCAAACCATTTTTTGGTGATCAATTTTTTTATGCAACTAGAGTGGAAGATTTAGGAGTTGGTGTTGGATTGAGGAAGTTGACTGTTAAGACGTTGTCTAAAGCATTGAGAGAGGTGACTACAAATGATAGAATGATTAAAAAGGCTAAAGAGATGGGTGAACTGATTTCTAAAGAAGATGGTGTTTCAAATGCGATTTTGGCACTTTATACAGAGATGGATTATGCTGGTAGTTTGATTCATGAAAAGCATATGAATGATGTTAATAAAGAAAAGAGTACGATGAAGAAGATTTTAAACATAGATGATGTTGGAGATAAAGGGTTAGATGATGAGAATTCATGGTTAGTGGTATAGGTATGTTCATTGGTTTTATTTATTTATTTAATATAGGGTTTGGGTTTGTTTATTATTATATAAGGGAGATTTTACATATTATTATTGTATACGTGATGCCGGCGCGGCCACCTTGTCAATGTGCGCCATTAAATATCTACATACATATAACTTTGTATGTAACTTGTAAGTTGTAAGTCTTATGATTCATTATTAATGTGCCAGTTATTTAAATATTAAGAACAATAAGGCACTAATTACAGGAATTTTTTCAAAGCTGGAAGTACCTGGACCCTGGAATTTTAGAATTCAAATTTCAGAGACAACTGACCAGCAGAGACTACTGACAGCGAGTATTAATGTTGAAACTGGAAAGGATATTGAGTTCAATAAGGAAATTCTGCGTTTTTATGCTGGAAAGAGTACATAAGATAAGTTTGAGTCACTTATGTAATGATGAGATGTGAAGAAGATCCATATATAAATAGCTGGTGTTCTGCCTCAGTTATAACAGCTCACTGCTCGGTAACACACCAAAAGACAATAATAACAACTAAAGATGCCACCAGTTGTACCATTTGGTAAACAATTCAGAGAGAAATACTTTACCAATTTTGACCCGAACTTGAGGAATTTGAATCATGGTTCTTTTGGAGCTGTTCCTACAATGGTGTTGGAAAAGAAGTTCGAGTGGTTGAAGAAAATAGCAGCGTTCCCAGATGAGTTTTTTAGAATTGAGTTGGAAGAACAGAATAAAAAATGTCGTGAATTAGTTTCCAATACTTTGAAATGTGATGCAAATAGTTTGGTGTTTACCGATAATGCCACTTCTTCTGTGAATACCGTGTTAAGATCTTATCCATTTGAAAAAGGCGATATTATCATTTGTTTTGCCACTATCTATGGATCTTGTTATAACACTTTGAGGTTTTTGGAGAAAACTGTTGGAATCAAAATTGTTAAAATTGATTATGAGTATCCAATTTCTAAAGCTGAGATTATTGGAAAGTTTCATGAAGCTGTTAAAGGGTGTGAAACTACACCAAAATTAGCGTTTATGGATGGTGTTTCATCAGCTCCAAGTGCGAGATTTCCATGGAAAGAGATTGTCGAGATATGTTCAGATTTGAACATTTTATCATTTGTTGATGCAGCTCATTATATTGGTTTACTCCCAATTGATTTGAATGCGACTAAACCTGACTTTTTCACCACTAATTTACATAAATGGTTTTATGTTCCAAATTCTTGTGCTGCTTTATACATCAATCCAAAGCACCACGATAAAATTCATTCATTCCCAGTTTCTGAAACTTTTTACAGCGAAGAATCCGAAGTTAAAAATCCTGAAACTAGTTTAATTGATCAATTTTGGTATTTGGCAACAGCAGATTATTCTTCAATTTTAAGTATCCCAGAATCTTATAAATTTGTTAACGAGATTTGTGGAGGTGAAGTTGAAATGATCAATTATAAGTTGAAATTAGCTGAGCAGGCTAAGCACTACATCATTGAGAATTGGCAAGGTTCTGAATTATTAACATCTAGTGATCCAAATGAAAATATAGATACTGCAATGTTCAATACTAAACTACCAAATTTTGCCGTTGCAAATGGGGTTTCAAGTCAAGAACTTTCACTTGCTGCTGATTTTATTAATGAATATTTGAGAAGTGTTAAGCGTACATACATTCCAGTTTTCCCATATAAACAAGAATTATGGTGTAGATGGTCTGCTCAAATTTATTTAGAAATGGATGATTTCAAATGGGGGTTGGAAGCTATTAAAGAAGCAATTAATGCTTATAATAATCAAAGAACTAGTTAACTATAAACATACACGATACACTGTTCTTTTGTTGTAGACTATTCTTGCAACTTGTAAGTTGTGGATATTGATCTTATTTCAGAAGCAAATTACCATATATGGAAGTAATTGCAATAAAATAGCGACAAAATCAAACAAGTTCCTGCAAATACTACCATTTACAGAACATTTAGCTTTCAATCAGAACGTTTCAGCATATGGAGAATTGCAGCTGGACTGATTTTAGTGAAGCTGAACAGCTACAATAGATATTAAAGACAACAGAATATAAACATCACAATATTGATGATTTTTTTTTTTCATTGAATGTTATTTACAAGATTTTTTAAGCAGTGTCTTTTTATAATTCATCACCAAAGTTTAATCAATCCATCCCAATTCTGTTGTTTTCTTCTATTCCAATAATTTCCTTCACCTTTAATAATCTTGAATTCTGATTTATCATCTTTAACTTGATTGAAAAAAACAGGTTTATAAACACCCCCTTTTGCTGCTAATTCATTTCTACGATCTCTTTGTAATTGTTCAATATGAAGTTTCAGTTCTTCAGCTTTTGAAACATCACCATTTTCATAACTTCTTAAATCTGGTCTTAATCTTGAATCAGTGAATGGTATGACATTTTTCTCAATTGATGAGATTTCATTCAAATTTGATGCAAATTTTGTGAAACCATATTTATCTTGATATTGTGTCAGTAATGGAGATGAATCCCAAATTTTCTCTTGGAATTGTTGGTTGGCAAAATTTTTCAAGAAAAGATTCGAGGTCCATTTACCTTCAACATAATAATCTTTTATGATTGAATTTGAATGAGTATCAAAAACTTGAATTGAAACATTTTCACTTTTCCCACTTGAAAAAATCCCACCACCATTTGGTTTTTTAAAATCAATTATTGTACTTAAACCATTTGATCCAATCACAGAGGTTGAATTAACTGGTTCAGAATAACGTTCACCAGCAATGATATTCTTCAAATAAGTTGTTGGAACTTGCCATTTGAAAACTTGCCCCGTTGGTTTTAAAGTTAATATAACATCACCATTATTAATTAACTCGACAGATTTCCCCCAAAATTTCTGTTCTGGGTTTAAAGTTAATGAAATTTCCCAATTTTGTGATTCAACATGGAACGCAAAAATTTGAGGTTTATGATTAACTTTTTCACCAATTAATCGGAACCCCATATCTTCTCTCACTAGTTCAAAAGTCTCACCCAAGATTGGATTAAAAGGTTTTCTCAGATTTCTTTCCTTAACTCTCAATGAACTTAAATTTGATATAGCAAAAATTGAAATTTTAAGGATTTTAATTGATTCATTAGGTTCATTAATAATTGAATCAATCAATGATGAGAATTCAAAAGATTCTGAAATTTTTTGTAAAATTGTTAAAGGTTCATTTGACGTGACGGGCATTGAAATTGTTGATAAATCTTTACCAACGTTTTTCCTTAAGAATGAAAATAAACTTGGTGGTTGTGAGGTGGCCTTGATAATATCTGATCTTCTTTTAATTGGTGGTAATGGTAATGGATATAGGTCCACTTCTTGATCTATTGGGATTTGAGAAGATGAAGGTTTTGGAATCTCATTTATGGAAAGACTTGATTTTGAAGATGATTGTTCTAGCAAGATGTCTTTTTTAGTACTATTTGGTGTGAATGGAATTGCATGTGTTGTTGTTGTTGTTGTTGTATTTGTTGATGATGAAGGTAGATTATTAGTATCTTGATTCAATAACAAGACATGGTTATCAATAGAAGATTCATCATCAATCATATCATCTAAATCTGAATCACCTTCAAGGGCGTCAAAAAATTCTTGACTGAAAATAGATCCATTGGGAGATAGAGGATTTGGTGTTTTATTTAATATATCAACCAGATTATTGATTTCATTCAATTCTAATTTTGATTGTTGTAAGTTTGAGTCATTTGAATTTATGGATTGTAGTAAACTTGATAATTTATTTAATTTTGATTGAATGATTGATAGACTTGGTCCATTCTTATTATTATTATTATTACTTGTTTTCAATGACAGATCATTGAAATTGACAACTTCACAATTTTCATCAATTTTAGGAATCAAATGCGGACTTTGATCATTAGCAGTTGACGCATTTGATTTAGTTGATGAATTTGATGCAGTGTTATTATTTGAAGACACAGAAGAATTAAATTTGATAAAATCCAAAGCATTTGTCCAATTATTCCAATCTTCGGCGTTCAAAGCCTTTAATTCCCAAATTTCCATTCCTGAATCAATGACAATTGAGTTATTATTTTTCATTCCAGTTACCGCGGACAAATTGATTTGCATTTCACCTCTTGTTCGCAATGAATTTTCATTGAGATAATAAGACAAGATGTTATATTTGAAATTTAATATGAAGAATCTTTTTGTATAACCTTGTAATTTCTTTCTTTTCTTCTTTAAAAGATAACCTTGTAGATACTGACCTTTCTTTGGATGCAATTGACCTGAGTTTGGGTTGTTAATTGACGTGGAGGAAGATGAAGAAAGACCAGCTTTTGGATCATCTTGTATAAAGAATTTGTTGAATAGGATTTTTTTAGAATAATTTTTGGAGAATGAATTATCAAAGATGAACGCGTATATCCCACCCTGGTCAACTTTGAGTTCATTTTTGAACAGCTGGTTGCCCGTTAGCAGGCCATACGACGCGATTTTGGTCAATTGTGATTGTTTCAGTCTGTCTTCCAATGACAACGTGGTGCTTGATTTTTTCTTATGGAGGGCCGTGGACGAGTTGTTTGCGCTGCTGTTGTGTGAGATACTTGGTCTGTGCTGCTGCTGTTGCTGTGAAGAGTGGGAATGGTGGAACTCAGGGACATCCAGCTGGTCTCCTGCTGCTGCTCCTGCTGCTGCTGGTGGTGGTGGCAGCGTTGTTGTTTTTGATTTGTAGATTTCGAAGCAAATGGAGCGCTTGATCGGTTTGAGCTGGAACACAACGGTGGCGTTGTCTGGCACCTGGATCCACTTCACCACGAACGACTTCGAGTGCACGTCGATCGTTTCCATTGCTGCTTTTGTTCCTGTTTCGTTGTTGGTGGAAGAAGGGAAAATGTTCAAATTTTTATGAAATGACAACAAAAAAAGTCAGAAATTGAGGCGGGTAAGCAGTTTTTTTTAGTTTAAAATTGTCAAATAACTCCAGATTTAATTAGACGACTGGCTCTTCAAATAAGTGCAATAGAACCGTCTTTATCTCAGCTATTCAATGAAATAATCCGTGTAATTTTATCTCTTCTAGTTCCAAAGTTATTCATAAAAAAACGCAAATCTCAAAGCCTGCCGAAACACATTTTTCTGTATATTGTAATGAAAAAAAACCAAAATTAACTAGTTTGTTCAGTTCTTTCCTTTCTTCTCATAGATCTCACTGAGAAAGATGCCTGGAAGACCCCACAAAAAGTCGGTTTCGTTCCCACAAGGCACAAAAGTCCAGGATTTGGATGAAAAATCTCAAACAGTGGAAAATTCCCTTGAATTCACCTCTAATTTCCCTTTGAATCTTGATCTGGTTCCAATTCATCTTGTTGGTTTGGTTTGGAATCTTGCTTCAAGGGATTTATCAACTGCTGCGGTGTGTGACAATCTGATTTCCATTTTGTACTATTTGATTCCTTTGCAACTAGTCTACTCGTTATGGTTCAGTGGTCATGTTGTGGAAATTAATAATAAATCTAACAAAAGGAAACTGTTGAAACTAAGAGTAACAAAGGACTATAATATCATCATCATAGCACTGCTGTTATCAATACTATTAATAATACCCGTTTATGCTACACTCGTGGTGCTTGGTGCCCCATTCTCCACATTACAAAGAGAAACTTTGATATTATCTTTACATCTAATTTATTTATCATTGCCAGTGATCCAACTTTATCTTAAAAATGGATTCAATTCAACCATCTTAAGATTATTGATTCCAATTATGGCCGTTATGTGGTTAAGTGCCGCGGTGATCCCATTGGATTGGGATAGAGATTGGCAAAATTGGCCATTACCATTGATTTTTGGTTCATACATTGGTTCCATAATCTCTTATTCATTTAGCTCGTTTTTATTCTAGACATAATTTCTATACATACATATAGGGAAAGTAGTGATTCATTTCAAATGTTTGTAAATTTCATTCAATTCTTCTTTACTGAAAACTTTATTTATTGAATCTGATTGATTTTGAATTAGCACAATTGAAGGTCCACGAATCTTATAAAAAACTTTATTTGTTAAAAAATATGAATCGTATTTCTGTGAAATCCATTCAATCGTATTATTCACATATTGCATAATTCCATTATTGCTTTCACCACTCTTAACAACGTCCAATTCTTTAGATTCAATATATTTTGGATCAACCAATTTCATAAATTTCACATAAGATCTCTTCAAATGAATCTTAGCATAATCAACCCATTTCAAACGAGGAATCTCTAAATTCAATCTACTAGTTTTCAATTTATAGAAACCTGCTCCTTCTTCTAAAATTTTATCATCACAATTAAACCCAATTAAACTACTTGGTTTCAAATAAATCACTTCTTCTTCTCTCAAAGTGATCGCATATGGCTGTCCATACCCTTTCAAAATCAAATTCCCTAAACCATTAACACTAATCAATTTATTTTGTAAATCTTTACTTATATTTAAATCTCCATACCATCCAATTAAATTATCTGAATTGAAAAATTTCCAATTATCCTGTTCATTCAATTCCAAATTGACAAAATTCTCTCCCGGGCGTTTATTAGATATTATCAATGACACTGCAGAACTACTAGAAACTTCATTATAAACCAATGGTTTGAAATTATTTTTCAATATTGATAATTTCGTTTCAATGTTATTGATTTCTCCATTCGCTGCTAGTATTGAGTTGGCTCTTAATTTCAATACAGCGGAAGGTGGTAAGTCAATGCTTAGAAGTGATGCTGGGTTGCCTAATGGTTTAAAATGGGGTTCTTAGGGAATAAAAAAAAAAGGTTAGTTATTGCTGTAATTTGCTATCGAATTTTTGAGTTTGCATACTTTCACTGATCACAGCTTTAATTGGCTCGCTCAATGATGAGCTGAAACGAATGTTCAACAGACGTGGCAAACGTGAAGAACAACAAAACATTTTGGAGTTGGATTCAATTGTAAATTCGAGATTCTTCAAAATAGTTCCGGCAAAATTTCAAAGAAAAAATGGGATTTTTTTTTTGTTTTTTGTATGGTGCAACACTGACAGTCAAAACTTGCAATTAATTTAAAGAGATACATACAAAAAACTACAACTTGAAAAACAACAAAAATGAGAAAGAATAAACATTTATTTGTTGGAAAACATTGATTGATGACATGCTCTGTGTATATAAAAAAACACCAATTGTGTTGAATATATAAAAACAAAAAAAAAAAAGTTGAAATAAAAATATGATGATTGAAATAAAGAATAAAAGTTATGCTAAAACTGGTGAAACAATCTCATGTCCAACAGACTCTTCAACTAATGATGCCATATTAGAATACAAACTGACCCTAGGTGTTTGAAATTGACTCGATGCAGATGAATCATTAGCCTCATTAGTTTCAAATTTCGATGTCATTTTCAGTTGTTGTTTAAAATTATCAACAATTTCATCTTCTTCAACTTCATCATGTTCTGGTAATGGTCTTAAATCAATAATTGGCAATTCAAAATTAACATCATTATGAACACTTGATTTCAAATGCCCAAACCCTTGATATGAATTATTTAAATATAAATGCTTAATAAAAGTTTCAAATAATTTATCAAAATGATAATCCTTCTGGTGAATAATATCAACCCAATTAGTATTAACCAATTCAAATGCTTGTCTTGATGATAAATATGAAACTTGTGGTAATGTTGGTAACCCAAATAATAATGAATTTGTTTCTTTCTTTGATGAAATTAATCTTTTTGGACGTCCATATAATTGGAAACTATCATAAATTGGTATCAAGAATCTAATTAAAGTCTCGAAATTTTTAACTCCATTATGTGTGTTTGGGATTATATAAATTGATTCATTTTTCAAAAATTTCATTGCTTTAACTGATTTATTTGATGAAACTGATGTAACTGATCCATTTCTTAAATGCTGTCTTTTAATACTACTACTGTTATTGGTATTACCGGTAGTAGTATTAATTGAATTAGATCTTGATCTTGATCTCAATGGAGTAGTTAGATTTGATCCACTTGATTTCTTATCACCAGTTAATAAATATTCTTCATTGAAAACCTCAAAATTACCATTCATTCTTAATAAAGTTGAATCATCAATATTCTCAACACTATTGGGATAAACTGCAAAAAAAGTATCAATTAATGAAACTCTCAAAACAAGATTTTTCTTCGAGGTTCTTGAGCTTGAATAAAATGACACAGTCCCATTTTTAACATTTTTAAAAGTTTTCTTTTCACATGGGGTAATAACACAATATAATTTTCTCCATTGATTACTTGAATTTAATTTGACATTACACCATTCTTCATGATCATATTTGGTGTCTGCAAGGATAACATGGATATCTGACAGATTTGTGGCTTTAGCTGATAATAATGATGCAGTATATGCTTCATTTAGACTGATATATTCAAACCCACTTAATCTAATTGAACTTAACCATTGTTGTAAAACAATCAAATTATTAAATTTTAAAATCAAATTCTTGGACTCATAACTCAAACAGATCATTAAATTTTCATTATCAAACTTATTGACAGATTCACAAACATTGATAACAATTGGAACAAAATCAGTATTAGTTTTCTTGAACAAGATCAACTGATTACCTTTCAAAATCAAATCAACATTTTCAAAATGATTGATATTAAAATCAAATGAATCACTGATTAAGAATTCAACTTGTTCATCATAAGCATCACCGCTTTTCCTGTAAATTCTATGAGTTTGACAATTCAACAATGTCACTATGGAAACCAATTCTTTTGGAACGTTCAAATTACTACTTGAATTATATTGATTAAGAATGTTGGACTGAGTGTATGAACCAGTGGAATTAAATGAATCAACTTGTGAATTGGATCTGCTATAATTGATTCTGACATCATAAACCGGTTCTTTACCCATAGTCCCTGATTTGGTATTTTTAGCAACATTGTTATTTTTATTAAATTCAAAAGAATCCGAAGTTGAAGGAGGTGTACTATTTCTGAAATATTCAACACCACTGTTATTAGATGATGAATTGACAGTACTTGAACCATCGCTACTGACATTGGCAGCAGGTAATAACCCATTGGAAATTTTGGAACTAGTTGCAATCCCATTAGTAAAAATTTCACCTGATGCGAATTTCCCACCAGCTGAACCAGCAGCCAATGGGCCTGATGAGACCGGCTTTTTGGAACCAACTGCTTGTTTATCAACAGCATCACCACCACCACTGTTAGTGGTTCTCTTCCCAAACTTGAACAGATTTTTGATAGCCATTTTTTTCTTTCTCTACTCTTTCTCTCTTTTCAACGCTGATAAGAGAAGAACAATCTATTGAAACACACACAAAACTAAAAAAAAACCCAACTAGAAAACCCCTGAACTTGATATAGAAACTTGAAAGACAATTGAACTTTTCAACCCTTCCAGTTCCAAAAAATTTCAAATTCACAGCAATTCTTAGGGATAACACAACTAAGAAAAGTTAAATTAAACGAAGATTTCTCCTTCTGAATTGGATTTTTCAAATTGTAACTTTTTTCAGAATTTTTCAATTTTTTTTTTTTTTAATTAATTTTTTTTTGGCGCTGGTTAATTAGAGTAAAAGTAAACTAATTGCTTGAAAAAAATTGAAAATGAAAGTGTGAAACTTGGAAAATTGTGTTAAGTTTCTAAATTGATGGAAATTAAATTTGCAAAAAATCGAGAATACTTCTATAGGTGATTTTTGCACAGAAAAAGCCTTCTATTTTTTTGGATAAAACGGTTGTTTTGGTGCAATTTTTTTTTTTTTTTTTTTTTAGTTTTTCTGCCACAAAATGACGAAATTTTGCCTTTGATGCTAATAAATTGATAAACTTGTTGGAAAATTGAAAATTGAAGAGGTGAAGCACACAAGGAAAGTGAAGTGGAAAATACTTTCCTTATAGTAGTCAGTAGAAAAAAGAGGCTGAGACCCACTTCAAACATCATAATCAATGACCTCATCTTGACCAAATTTCTTAACTTGCTCAGACCAAGCTATCTTTGAATTCTTTGAATTAATTGTGTTTGAACCACCAAGATTATAATCATTTTTAATCATTGAATCAACTTCTTTTTTCAAATCATTATCAATTCCATCATTCATTAAAAACTGTTTCAATGAATAAACATCAAATTTGGTTAATCCATTGATTTTAAATTTGTATAATGAGGTGAAAATGTTATTCCCATAATTGGAATTGATTTCGAAAATTATTGATTTGATCAAATATTTTTTAATGAAATTTGGTAATTCTAAAGATTGTTCTAAATTATCATCACCGGTGTTCAAATTATATTCAAATTCACCAATTTTAACATGATTTTCAATGATTTCATTAAATTCACTATGTTGTAAAACTTCATTATTTTTATTATCAACTGTATTAACTAAAATTGAAATTTTTTTAGGTGCTGAAGTTAACAATGCTCCATTCAAAATTTTCTTATGTTTATAAGTTATATCACTTAGAAAAATTGGTTCCAAGAATTTAATAGCCAATGTGGTTGAATTAACTGCGGAACTTCTCCAAAAACCTTCATCTTCAGTTAAAACAATAAATGGGGAAGTTACTGAATCTTGATTTAATTCATTAACAACTTCATTTTCATTACTTGTTGAATCAGTTCTCTCTGTTTGGAAACTAGAGAAAAACCCAAACCAGTTTGATCTATATTTTGGTTTAAATGTTTTAGAAGTTAAATATTTTATAATTCTTGCACCATTTGAAGCTAATGCATAATTAACCTTATCATTTGGTTTGAAGTACTTGATGTTTTCAAAATTTGGTCTAGATAAGTGATGCTGTTGTTGTTGTTGTTGATCGTTGATTATTGACTTGATTTCTGAAATTAATTTTGTTTTATTCTCTTGAAATTTAAATGAAATTAGTGACAAGATTTCATCTTTCTTCATAAATCCAATTTTATTGTTTAAAATTTCATCAAGGTAATCTTCTATAAATTTTTTATAATTAATTTGGAAACTTTCTAATGATTTAGATCCATTATTATTAGTGATGTTAGATGAAAGTTCATTTTCAATCATTCTCTTCAAAAAATTTTCAAATTCTGGTAAAATTTTAACATTATTGAACTTATCTAATACAATTGGGATTTTTTCATCTTTAAAATTAACTTTATTCAAACTTAAATCCTCAATTTTTTGCAATAAAATTTCATTATTCTTTTTTAAGTTATTTAAATCTTCATCAATTGAATAAAATTTTGTAGTTATTTTATCAAATTTAATATCAATATAATTTTTAAACTCATGTAATTTCAATTTCTGTTTTTCATTACTATCATTTATTTGCCATTGTAAATTTTTAATTGATTTCTTAATGTCTGATAATGAATTTAAGTTTAAGATTTGTTCATGTGGATTCAATTCTGTTTGAGTGTAGAGAAACAAGCTTGATAAGACAACTGACACCACTAGTGCAGTAATAATCAAACTGCTGTTATTCTTGATCTTGAACAAACCTTTGATGATATATCTTAAAACAATTTCTAATAAAGATTCATTTTGGATCTCATTTTCATTGTCAACATTTACCTGATCGTCCAAAAGTTCAAACCCATCATCAAACTCAGTTTCTTTAATGTCATCATGTTCTTGATCACTTAGCGGCACATCATTATTCAAGCGATCTTGTTCATTATCAATATCAATATCATCATCATCAATCAATTCATCCTCATCTTGCTGTATACTCTCCACAACATTCATACTGTTTTTAAACTTCAAGAACCTGCTATTCAAACCTTTCACATCAAATAAACTCTGAAACTCCCGCTGGATCTCCATATCATCGATCAAATCATCATCAAACTCACTATCATCTGCTTCTTCTTCTTCTCCATCTCTTGTATTACCTATGCTGCCATTCAATTTCTTAGATCTTAATGAATGATCAAAAGTGTCTCTCAATCGCATATCAAACGATCTTGTCGTCGTGGTCATTTCTGCTTGCGTAGCGCTGTTGTTTCTTCTGAAAGTTTGAAACAAATTTGTTATTTCTCCATTCATTTAAATTAAAAAGCAGAAAAAACGCGTTTTGAAAGAAAATAAACATACGAAAAGGGAAATAAAAATGTACAGCTTGTTGTATCCTACATAAATTACAGTTGATGTGTTCAAGATGAATTAAGCATTATTAATAGTTAATAAGTTTCGCAGCTAATTAGAAAGATCATATTTGAGTTGATCAAGTATGAGTTTTAGGTCTTGACTAGATCAATTCACTAGCAATTAAATGGCTAATGCAATAATTAAATTATCAAAAGATTAATAGCACACATAAGAGGCAAATGAACATGATCAATGATATTAATCATAATATTGGAAAAATAAAGAACTGATATAAAATTTCAAACACATCAATATATTCATTAATAATATTCAGTGGGAATTGAAATAAGATGTCTTGATGCATTAATCAAACTTCACAATCTGATCCATTTAAAATTTAATAATTCATGCAATGCTTGTGGAAGTTATATCATACCGTGGATAGGATTGCTGCACATGTTCATGGAAATGTGCATTTTCATAGAAATTTTTGAAATAAGTATTGAGCATTTGGTGAATTATGATTTTTTCTTCTATTAAACTTGTCTTAAATAGATACTGGTTTAAAAATCCAGTGATGAAGGTATTCAAAAGAGCCAAAGTAACTCTTTTTCCGGAATTAACATTAGAAACTAAAAGAGTCTGGGTGACGGTATTCATAAATAATATAATAAAAAGGTCACCCCAGATATTGGTTTTTATCTTTTGGTAAATAAGTTCACTAATAATGATATTCAGTGCTTGAAATAATAATAAGCCTGCAAAATAACCTATTTTAAATATGATTTTTTCATTTCTGGTGATTCGATTTTCAGCTTTCAAAATCTCCTCGTGAGATAAAGAACCAGCATATTTCTTAGATTTAAAATCACTAATCTTTTTAAAAAGTTTATCTTCATCTTCCCTGATGTATATATAGATTGGATGCATAATCTGCAAAATTCAACAATGCATATAACACCAGCACCAACATAATCATTGAATAGTATGTCTTGTTTCTTTCAATGTATGGACATTCATAAACGGCAAAACCTAGAGTATTTGTGATTTCTCCGAACCAAGTTCCTACAGCTCTTTTAGAAATATCAATTTTTGAAGTAAAACTGTGTTTGATGGATGTTCTTCCAAATCTTTTGCCTCTGACTTTTTTGTTACTGTTGTTGGTCATTATTCTTATGCGGCACACGGATATTCGAGTAGTAGTTGATGCAAGACTAATCAAGAGAGACTGATAAAATGGCACAAACAATTTTGTTAATGATGTATATCCAAATAATTAGTCAAATGTATTGGAAATAGTTATTATTAATATATAATCATCGATTTGTTTTTGCAGTTTTGTGTAATATTTATAGTTGTTTTTTTTGGAAATGTGAATATGAATTGAAAGTGCTTGACAATTAGAGCGGCAACAAAGAATTGAGCAACTGGCAGTAAAGCGATCTTGCTGAAGCAAAAATGACGACCGTAGCTAAGCGTGTACATCTTAAAAACGCAACTTTGATTATACAGTTCAAAAGATAAGTGATCTTATAACCATTACCAGCATCATATCATGACTGAATTTTAGTACTGGGATGTTATGTTCGGCTAGAACTTGATAGTCATTCAAAATAATTCATAAGTTTTTGTGTCTTAGACTCTTACACCTTATATGTAATATGTATTGTCATTAATCACTACATCGGCCAGAGTACCGTTTTAGCATATCTAAGTTTCATATAGTTTAAACTAGGTTTTTTCCGCTCGACTTCGTCTTCGCTCCATTTTTAATTAGTTGATGAGACTAAAATTTCTAAATTTTAGCAAAAGGTAAACCTCTAGTTGCTCTACAAATAATAGATTTTGAAGAACTTGAAATGGAAACAAAATAACGAAGAGTTTAGCATCATTTGATAACCAATATATATCCAATTTTTCAGCTTATTTCTAGGAATCGTAGCTTCCAATTCGACCTTTTTTCCCAAAATTAAAGATAGATTGTAAGTTTGAAAAACGTTATCAGCCATTAGTTTGTCTTTTCCATCATCCATATCCGTAATATCATGATTATCCATTATCTTTAAGCTCATCTGAAGGATATCATGAAATCTCAATGGAATTTTCATCAGCATTGATCAATCATGCAATTATGCTGTATTAGAATTTGAAAATAAAAGCACTTTAACTCTTCCTATCTGCTCTGTTTATGTATCATAGCTTTACTGCCAGTGCAATTAGCTGGCTTGAGTAACAGTCAAGTCGTTGATGACATTAATTGTGTCAGATCTTGTGAAGAAGCATCTGTATTAGGTAAGTTTCCAAAAACGGATATTTTTTTAGTCTTTTTTCCAAATCGATCTCAAAAGACGTATAAGTTTTTTCTAGCTTAGTGAGTGGTATGGCTATATAGCTTCAAGCTCATAGAATAGGATACACAAGTTTCAAAAAATATAATGGGATTTTTATTGAGATATTCATCAGAACGAACGTCAATTATAACTAACAAAATTGGCATGATTTTTGTCAAAATTTTCAGTTTTTTCAAAAATTTGCTCTTAACTATGTAAAAATGGCCATTTTCAACAGCAGATTTGAGTAGCTTCCCGCTTGAATTTAAAAGATCTAAAAAGACCACAGAGATCGTCTAGCCAAGTACTACAACTCTACGTTTTCAGTTAAGTTGCCACATTAATTTGAAATTTTTCCAATTCCCAGTTTACCCGGAGGGGCGTTATTTTTATTTATTATTTTTAAATTATACAAACGCAGTTTTAGCCTTTAGGCCCTTAGGGGACCCAGTTTGCAATCCAGGTTTATTTATTTCAGTGATCAATGCCATTTACCCTACATTAAATTTCAAAAAAAAAAAAATGCAGCTGGAGCGCTCAGCGAAGACGTCGAAGTTGAGCGGAAAATATTAACCTAGTTAGTTTAAAAATTGAGCAAGTACAGCTATCATGAATTATTGAATACATGATGAAAGTTGATTATATTCTTTCTAATTAACCTAAATATAAAACATAGTTTATTTTCATCTATTCAATAAAATATGTTTTGGCCATTCACTCTATTAGTTGAAGACTCCCCAATTTATACACCACCTGAAATTAAATACAAGATTTCTATGTGTCATTCTGATGTTGAATTTCATCACATTAAACAAAATAATACAACTTTTGGAATTTTAGAATTGACAGCATCGGCCTCTTGTATGTATTTGATTGAAAATGATTTAAGTGGATTCTCGGAAGAAGAAATTGAAGCAATTGATTTGGAGCATAAAGAAAAGTTTTATAAATATAAAACAACTGATCAAATTCCACCAAATGGTTTATTGAATTTTAACATTAAAATATTAACAGATCAATTGGTTAATAAAAAAATTAATGATGATTCCAAAACTTTGATTACTGAAATTATGATTCATAATACATATCTAGCAAAACAAGTTGACTATATTGAAGAAGAAGATTCAGAAGATTCAGAAGAAGAAGAAGAAGAATATGATAATGACGAAGAAAGTCTACCTTCTTATAATGATTTACTCACATTAAGTACAAGTAATATTCAACCTTTTAGTGACTCTCCTTTATCATTACATGAACTTGTTCAAAATGGTAGAAATGAATTCCGTTTTTTCAATGCAAATGGATTCATACCAAATTTTATTAATTATCCAAATATTGCATCAATTTCTTCATCTGAAATATATTCAACCAAATGGTTTCCTTTCCCTCATTTCAATAAATTGCATTCAAAAGGTAAAATGATTTGGTTTTTAAAGAACAATTCAAAACTAGATCCAATTGATCCAATAATTCAATCAATTCTTAAGTTTCATGATGAAAATAATATTGATAGTTTGGATACTTGTTTTTTCCAAAATCGTTTGCATTATATTGATCCATTTGGTACATCATTGAACTTTGATATTATTGTTACAACTACAATTATAAAAAAGAATTAATAATAAACTAGCATATATCAGTAGATTGCTATAATTTAGAATAATTTGAAAAAAAACTACTATAAGTTAGTGACTTGAAAAAATGGATCATATCTTAACCTAACCTAATATTATCTGAAGATTTAATTATACCTTCTTCTAGTGCCATGATGAACTGGGTTTACATGGGTGGTGGTGATGCAGCTGCTGCGTAATGCGTTCGAATCCATATTATTAATATATTGTTATGTGTCAGGAGATTTATGGCAAACTAATATGTAGTATTTAGAATACTCGGTTACACCCCCATTGTTGTCTAGCATATCATGCTGAACAGTGAAAGCCCAGCTTAGCTTAATTATAAGGTTTTTTATATTATAAGATGTTTGGATGTACCGCTAATCAAATATGTATATTTAACTATACTGAGAACTTATATTAAGTTGAAGTCATTTGAGATCATTTAACTCAAGCATTAATATGATAAATATGGAGCAGAAAGCTAAAGAACGAGTTTCAGTACTGCTCACTGCCCAATAAAAATGGTTTGGCCATTCACACAACAAGTAGTGACCCATACTGCTAATAAACCAGTCTATGCACCACCTGAAATAAAATACAAGATTTCCACATGTCATTCTGATGTTGAATTTCATCACATTAAACAAAATAACACAACTTTGGAAATATCAGAATTAACAGCATCAGCTTCTTGTATGTTTGTAATTGAAAATGATTTGAGTGGATTTTCTAATGAAGAGCTAAAAGCAATTGATCTACAACCTAAAAAATGTTCTGATAAATATGACAAAAATTGCAGATTTTCAAATGGTTCATCCAGGTTTAAGCTTAAAATGATAGCTGAACATTTGGTTAATAAAAAAATTAATGATGATTCAAAAACCTTGATTACTGAAGTCGTGATTCATAATACATTTGTAGGAAAACAAATAGAACTAGATTATGAAAGCTCTGATGATGAAAGTTCTGAAGAAAGTTTTGATGAAGATTCTCAAGAAGAAGGTTATGAAGAAAATGATGATGATGATGATGATGACGACCAGAATACACCACCTTCTTATACTCGTTCACCAAGAGTGGCTTCACATGAAGATAATGAAGATAACGAAGAAACCCCACCACCTTCTTATAATAATTCTCTTAATTTCAATATAAACACAAAAAATTTAAGCAAACTTAGGGATGTTTCCTTAATACAAAATGATGATTTAAGTGAATGTTTTGAAGCAAATGGATTTATACCTAAAAATTATTTAAATATTGTTTCAATTTCATGGAGTGAAATCTCTAGAATTAAATTCCCATTAACTTATAATTCCAATAAAATTGATTCAAAATCTAAAATGATTGGGTTATTAAGAAACAATTCCAAAAAAAATTTAACTGAACCAGATTGTTTCCCTTCTTTTGATTGTCATGATGATTGTGATTTTAATGGAAGTTTAGATACTTGTTTCTTTCAAAGCGAAATTAGTTATATTGATCCATTTGGTACAAGAATGATTTTGAATACAAATGTTTCAACTACAATTATGAGGAAAAATTCAAAATTACAATTAACATTAACTAGTACTCATTAATGAATAAACAACTTAGTAAGCTCTTCTGTCATTACTAGCTTGATTATAATAATCTGGTCTTGTAGGTGCTTTGTATCTATTTCCTTCCGGTAATGGTGAAAGATCTTTTAAAATATCTTTATAAACATCATCATTAGCTATTGAACTTGATGTAACAACTTTCCTGTCTGGATGAATTGGTGGTGGTGGAAAATTTAAAAAATTAGGATCACTATTATTAACATTTTTATAATTAACATCATGCTTCTTGTAAACATCCTTTTGATGACGCAGAAGTAGTTTTAAATATAATTTTTCCGTCATTTCATTTTGAGTAAGTTCATCACCATTAACATTTGTATTCCCCAATTTATCTTGTGATAATTTACGTTCATGACAATCTTGTGCAAAAATTTTGGAATCAGATTCTGGTAAATAATCATCAACTATTCTTTCATCAACTTCTTTTGAAATGTATTCTTTAAACGTATAAGTTTTCTGATTTGAGTGTTGATTAACTGCACCTCTTTTTTGAAAATAATTATCACCTTCAATTGCATTCAATGCATCATCTTCATGAAATTTCCGAATCTCTTCTAATTGATGTTCATAATCATCATCATCATCATCATCATCATCATCGTCTTCTTCTTCTTCTTCGCCATAATTTTCATGATCATTATTATCAAATGATATGGATGCTGTTGAAGTTGGTTTCTTTCCTCCATAAACAATTTGTTCACTTGTATCTAAACGATATAATTTATTGACATATTTGGTGATTTTTCTTGCTTGAAACTCTTGAACATCATTATTATCAACAAATAATTCCATCTGTGGATTTTGAAATTGAGAATTATAAGCAGATTTACTTAATAATTCATCGTCAATGCAAAAATCTGTTGTTGCTGCTGGTGCTACTGCTGCTGCTGGATTATTCAAATTAAATAATGAAATATCTTCAGAATATTGAGATGATGTTGGGACATTAGCAGGATAACATTCATTTGACCAAACTTCTGTTTTATTCAAATTTGGAATTAAAAACATTGGAACACCATTCATCCAGTTATTAACTTTTTCTTTATGACCCATATTTGTTGTAGCTCTTGGATTGAAACTTTCTGGAAACTTATTTCTTATCGGAACATCATCTTCAAGATCTTGACTATGATAACCTTGCTGTTTCCCCACCATTGGGGTTGAATTTTCAAATGAATTAAAAATTGTATTTGGGTTAATATGATTCAAAGTTTGACTTAAATTTTGAGTTTGAGATGGATAATTTGTCTTGAAACTTAAATCAATTGGATATGGGTTATATAAATTGAGAGGAGCACCAGCTGCTCCAGTATTAGATGATGCAACATTTCCATGTCTTGCTACTGCTGCACCGCATGAATTGTCTGAAATGAAATTTGTAGTGATATTGTTATTATTATTATTATTGAAAGCTTGTTCAACACCTGTTGGTGTATTATTGAAAATATTCCCACTTGAAGTCATATTCACATTGATTTGTTGTTGATGTTGATTATTATTGACATTAAATGGAGATTCAAAACTTGGTCTATTTGGAATTGAGAATGAATTATTTAAAAAATCTGCATTAAAAGATGAATTTGGATGATTGAGATTGAATTGATTTGATGTTAATGGGAATGATACTCTTTCATGACGTTTCAGGTTATTGGACTGTTGCTGCTGCTGTTGTTGTTGTTGTTGTTGTTGTTGTTGAGAATGAACATTGTTTAAATTTGATGAATGAATTGGATGATTAAAATTGTTTGGAAATAACAGTTTATTCTTAGCTTGATTGAACTCAAAATCAAATAGTTGGTAATTATTCATATTCCTTTAGCAGCTGAACGTTTTGCATCACAACAAATAAACCACAACAAGTGAACCAAACCAAACCAAAATGAACCAAGTTTTTGAAAAAAAGGTTCTACAGGTTGGTTAATATGATTAAAATAAACTCTATTGAATGATAAATATACACTTGAACAAAGAAAGGAGGAAAAAGATGCTATTGTGGAAGTTGACACAAACACGTAGAGTGCAAGCCTGCACGTTTGAGATTTTTTTTTCTTCCTTTTGTGTGTGACCTTGCTCCAAATAGTCTTTTTTATTTTGTTTTTCGTTCTTCTGACACAAAAACAAATTTAACCAAAATTAATGAACTAAAGCATTCTGAAGATGAACGTAACAAAAATTGATAATGCTAACATTCCACAAATGCCTGTAGGACCATATCGATCATCATAATTAGCAGCAACTTTATTTCTAATATTAATAGTTCTCCAAACATAAATAACAGTTGAATAAATAATTGTTAAAATAGTAGTTAAGAAAAATCCAACTGAGGCAGCTAAAGTGACTTTATCACCATAACTTAAGAATGAAGTGGTAGTGGCACTTAAAATCATGGCAATTGATAACCAAGATAAATAAGTTCTTTCGGTGGCAAAATAAACTTTTGGTTCAACTCTAACTGGAACACAAATTGATTTACCTGGTGGTGCAGTGAATTTTGTTTCAAAGACTGTGTCTTTAGAAACTTTGTATTCATTTTCATCAGTAAACCAATCTTTTAAAGTTGCCATTATTTTATTTATTGGGTTTGACTTTCTTTTCAAGATGTTTGAATTGTATGGTTGTTGTTGTGAGTTGTTTGTTAATAATGGAGCATTTTCCGAGGTTGATGGATTTGGAGTATCAGAATAAGGATTTGAAGTTGAACCGAAAGTTGAATTATTGATTGGAGCTGAACCAATTAATTCTTCTTCATCCATATATTCACCACTTGAAGTGTTATTATTTGAATGGTTTGTTCTATAAATACCAATTTCATTTGGTAACACTGGTTTTCTAATATCAACATTCATTTGATGAATCCAAAATGGAATTAAATCAACACGTTCAGATAATAAAGTTGCACAACCATGGATAAATTTTGAAAATTTTGGCACAGCTTCCACCAAATGAGATGAGATTAATTCTCTAACCCATTCTGGAGGTTCTTGACCCATTTGAGTTTGTAATTTAACTTCTAACACCGCATAGGGGAAACGTTCAACATCCTTTGCAGGTAATTGATTGAATGGCCAATCAACACCAATATCCATTCTTCTCCAATTACCTTTAGTTCTATCAACACCATCAAAATTATCTTCTCTAACCATTGTTAATTCTGTGTCTAAAGAGATACGAACTCTTGCGTCACCAGGTAATTGGAACGCAGTTCTATTATAAAAAGATCTCATAACAGGTCTTAATCTTTTCTTCAAAACGGTGTATTGAATTTCGGTGGCTAAAGCTTCTAAACTTTGAATTTCTTTTAGTGATTTCTTACCATCTTTCTTCATTTTTTCAAAAGCTTGTGGAACGGTATAATCACCTTTCATAAATGCATTAACATGTTTTTCTTTTAAGGGGAATCTTGCCTTAACTGATTTTTCACCAGTCCAATCTTCTCTATGAGTTTTTCTCTCGACGAAAATTGTATCTGAAGACATACCACCATACCATCTTAATCTATGAGCTTCTGCACCTTCATCTTTTCTTAATCTTCCATAATATAAATCCATATCTTTATTATCATAATAAATAGATGTAATTGCCGAATCTTCTTTTTCGAAATCTTTATTTGGATTGAACACAAGGACAGGTAAATGTTTTAGGATGATTAATTTCAATTCAGTGATATTATCTGGATGAACCCAATATTTAGTAGTTTGACGAACAAAATTTTGTTGACCACCACCTGCCGCGGAATCACCTTTAACTGGATTACCTCTTGTTCTTACCAAATCATAAAGACTAGAAATTTTAACCACCATTGGATCATAATTCTCT
>JAJMAV010000097.1:0-41756 GCA_030565045.1 Starmera caribaea
CGAGATGATTATTCCTCAGTATTTTGGATTTCATTTTCGAAAACTTTATGACAAGCCATAAACCTGTTGAAAAAAAAATGTTAGTGTATAATCAGCAGGCTATTAATTAAAGACATTGTAACTTACAAACTACCATGGAGTATCCCTAGTTTCTTGATATACTCTGCTTGGAACGAGGTTGTTTTAATTAGATTTTCAAAATCCATGAGATTTGACTCTAGTTGACTTAATTGTGAGTTTAAATGGGATAATTGACGTTGTTTTAGAGTTGTAGTTGATGATTGACGGTTGGAAGAGCTCATTGTGGTGCTGTGTCTGTTGATCTGAGTTGTTATTGAAGTTAGCGCTGGGGTGGCAAATCTTTAACACAAATCAAAACAAAACAAAACAAACAATTTGAAATTTAAATCGGTGAAGCAAACTAAAAAAATCTGCGAAAAATGGTCACGTGCTCAAACATGCTGTCTCATTACTAAATTATTATATAATGTAGCGATCACGTGTTTTGTCATGTGACACAATTTTGTTTTTATGTATCAAAGAAAAAATTTTGCTGATTTCGATTTTACCGGATAAGGCAGAATTTTCTTTCCGGGGAGCGTTAATTTAAAAAAAAAAGTTTGAAAATCTCGCTGTTTAGGAAATTTCGTCACTTTATTTAATTAGTGTTCATGAAATGGATTATGGCACCATTTGGAAAAATAAATCTTGATTCAAGTTGTAAGTTAAAGGAACAATTTATAAGGAAATTTGCAACTTGTAGTGCAGTGACGGAGA
This sequence comes from Starmera caribaea, assembly GCA_030565045.1. Lineage (NCBI taxonomy): Eukaryota > Fungi > Ascomycota > Saccharomycetes > Phaffomycetales > Phaffomycetaceae > Starmera > Starmera caribaea. Next base: position 778 of record JAJMAV010000097.1, read on the forward strand.
AGCTGTGGAGATTGAAATCTGGAGTACATACTTTTTATCTTCAATGAGATATCCTCATGATTGCTTCTAGTTTCTTCAACTAGTAGGCAGGAGAAATCACAAATCACTCATTAATTCCAGTTTTTCCTGATCTTCCTAGTTTAATAACTTCAAAATTAGTCTGTCAACTTGATAGCATTGTATGCTAGCAGCTAAATTAACGAATTCAAACTCCCTACGTATTGTCAATTAACGCAGTTGGCCTCTCAATAAAATTAATGGTGTAGTGTTTTTTTTTTGGAAAAGGCCACCATAATTAACGAAATTCCCGAAGAGTTTTTTCAACGTTGATTTGCACTCTACATGTCGATAAATCCATACTATATGTAGTATGTAGCAAGCTGTGTTGAGTTGTTTAGTTGGTAGTCTCTAGATAGCAACTGAATAGTTTTGCTCTATGGTATTTACTTATCACTCCTAAGTCAAGATAATTAGACTTCAAAGTTGTCTGTGGAATGTACGAGCTAGAAATTGGGGGCACTTGAGGGACATTTCGATTTTCGATCCATTTCAGAGCCCTGACATATTTTAATTGAACTTTTTTTGTTAGTTTGATCGAATATTTTGCCTACAAATTTAATACACAGAATAAGAAGCAACTCATGGATAAACCAGCAAACTAGCAAGCTAGCTGAACAACAAACAACAGCACACAAACATCACAAAATTCAACTTTCGTGAAGAAACAGAGAAGTTTCATACATAATACATAAAAAACGCTTAAAATCCTCTGTGCATCCTGCATTGGGAAAATAAAATATAATTTACTTGCAATTCTTAACCTTGAACCTCCCAGTCTGTTCCTCCTCGAATGCTGTGTGATCCAAGATGAACTCGCTTCCTATAGTCAAGGACAACATCAAACACTCTCTCACACCCATCGCCCCTGCTCCTGCTCTCACTTTGGCTCCAAGACATGTTCAAGTACTTCCGAAACCAATTAACAAAAACTCACAACAACTAGCTGCTAATAACTCAAATGCCCATAATGTCATGACTGCCATCAAGTCTAAGCAGTCTTTCCAGCAGGCATCGTCCAGTGCTCCTCCTTTCACCAATATTCCAAACAATCATTCAAATACCTCCATCAGCACATCCACCGGTATTAATACCACCAGTAATAATAATAACAATAATAATAACAACAGCACTATTAAAATTAATAAAAGACAAAATATCCCGATCGATAAAAAAACAAGTTTATTAACTACGAACCTTAATGATCAAATCAACAACTTGCAACAACATAATAGCATCAAGTCCGAGCTGGAATTAGCTACCCAGGAGAACATTAAATTGAAAAATGTTATTCAACGTTTAAAATCTGAGATTGAATCGTTACAAAAAATCAAACAATCTCAACTAGATCTTAAAAACAATTCGAACTCTTCCTCTCCATTACCAATCCCTATAGATTTTGATTATAGACCAACTCCAGCACCTTCAATTGCCTCGAGTGTTATGTCAACTCCAGAAATCCATTCTGTTGATCCCAAAAAAATGTTTTCAAATAATTCTGTTCCATTTCCCTTATCACCTCCATTATCAGTGAGTGAAGATCAACCACAACAACGTACTAAAAGACAATATAGAAAGAAGAAGAAACCAGAAAATGATGGTGATGTCACATCAACTACTAAACCTAAGAAAACCACTAAAAAATCTTCCAAGATAATCAAAAATGATACTCCATCACCAATATTATTAACTAATTTGAATTTAAACACAACTCAAGAATTACCAAGTATTGAAGATATTTTTGAATCTAATAATAATAATAATAATAGTTGTTCAATAAATTCTAAGAAAATGAAAACAACAAGATCTATGTCATCAATACAACAACAACAACATTCAATTGAATTAACAAATTTCCTCGAGTTGGATAGATCAAACTCAATAATTAATTTAGATTTATCAAGAACAAACACAACAATTTCCACAACAAATGAACTAGATTTCCAATTTTTCAATGAAATTAATGGAATTCATGATAATAATTTAAATTCACCACACACGGAATTGAATTCAGATCTATGTTTCTGTCTTGATGTTAAAGATTGTAAATGTTTTCAAGAAGATGTTAGTGTTGGCGGTGATAGAATTAAAAATATGAATATGAATTTAAGTTTGAAAAGTAAATTTAATGATGATGAATTTAATGATGAATTTAATGAGAATTTTAATGAAATAAGTTCTTTTTTACAAAATAATGAAATAATTAATGATCCTGATCCTTTTATGATTTAGAGAGCAAATATTTAAAACTATGATATATTGAAACTATGAAGCAATTAAGCAAAAAAAAAAAAAAAAAAAAACCAAAAAAATACCAATTTATTTATTTATTTAAACTGAAGAACTACATTATATTTATTCAAATAAATAGTATGATAATATATATATATATGATATAATGAACCTTAATAAACACACACGATATGACTTATTATTTTAAAAAGGTAGCAAGTTTAGAAAAAAGTGTACCATAAAGTTAAAACAGAACTAACAGCTAAAACAGCATACCCAGTTCTATAAACACCTTTGATAGTTAATTCTTTACCTAAATCCCAAACCAAATGTCTAATACCATTAGCAAAATGGAAGAAAAATGGGAACGTAGCGGCAGCTTTTAAACCTAATTGTTCTAACCCACTTAAAGAATGGAACCAATTTATAATTGTTGAAGAATCAAATTGTAAACCTAATAATGAGGCAAATGCATATGAGCAAGTCAATCCATAAAACCCTGCGGCAAGATAAACACCACTAACTCTATGAATTGAAGATAAATACCATGTTAATTGAGGTTGATAAATTGTTAAATGAGGTGATGATGGTCTATTTTTTCTTTGTTCAACAAGAATGTTTTGTTCTTGTTCTGCAGAGGTGACCACGGTTTTGTAGGATCTTGTTAAGATTGGTCTGAGTCTTAGTGTAGCTGGTCTTATACCTAAAGCTGGAAGCATCTTGTGTTTAGATTGATGAACTGTTAAAAAAGATTGATGATGATACTTCTTCTCTTTGATATTAATATCATTAAAACAATGATACATTTAAATTATAAGAGGATAGAAAGTGTAACCCTGCTGGTGAATGACTTGAATTCGATTCCGAGCTGCGGCGGCCAATGAGCGTGCAAGAAAGTGTCAGCGGAGCGGTCCGATGGCACATTTGTTAGTAAACGAGTTCTTCCGGTTTATTATCCTGTCACTTCTAGCAATTTATTACTGTTTTGGGAAGTCTACAAATAAAAACCGTCACATGACAAGTCACATGACCATAATACATCCCAAAACGGTAAGTCATTTTTCAACTCAACTCAAAAATTCTCCAAGTTTCCGTCTCTGAAAATATTCTTAAGGATCGAATTCGAATCTCTCTCCTTAAAAGTTCGCTGATATCTGCTGAATTAACTATCAATCCAACTCAATTGACATACCAAATCAACAATGGCTAAAGACAAATACTACGCAGTCGCAAACGGTGAAACACCAGGTGTTTACAGATCTTGGAATGAAGCATCTCAAAACGTCACCGGTTATTCTGGTGCAGTTCATCAAAGTTTCAAGACACCAGACGCTGCTCATGGTTATGTTGCTTCTAACTACGGTAAAACCAATTACAATAACATCTCTTATGATTATAAGAACTCTGGTGATGGTTATAGAAGTTACAAATGAGTCTAATTGTAAGGGTTTATATGTACCAATTGTCAATTATTAAGCTCAATTGACTGGTTTTATCACTGGTGGTGTTTTTATAATTAGTTATAACAACACGAATACTGAAGATTGATCTATGTAGAATTGTAGCTTATCTCGATCAACTTTATAACTGTCTTTTGGGTTTCAAACTATCGACGCGTCTTGTTTTATCTTACAGGTGAATTTTCCATAACTTAATCAATTTTGATCCAAATCTCTTAGAAAAAAAAAAATATTGTTATTATCGATTATCGTCAAATTAACGTCTTTCCGATGTATTACTTGCCATTTTATCACGCAACCATCTGTTTGTTTTATAATCAAAACTTCTTCAAACCACTTTTTTAATGGCACAATTTTATAAACGCGACAAAAGAAAAAACCAGCCTTCAAGAAAAAATCAAAATATTAATTTTGAAAACAAATTAATTAATTCGAATTTCTGATTTCTTTTGCACTACATAGCTCTCATTCCATTTCCCACTCAAGCTTAAATGTATCCCCCATTCATTGGCAGACTGTCGCTCAGCGAGTGGCCAATTGTCACACTATCACTTTTCATCACGTATCTGGAATACGTCATTTCAATTATAACCAAAATTTTACCAGCTGGATTAATTAATTTCTTCACAAGTGTTACAAACAGCATCTACTTATTGATTTATCCATCTGAGAAGAAAGAAGATGAAAATCCAATTGTGGTGCTAAGAGATAAATTACAGAATGCAAATGATATACATGAAATGGCTGCTCTTTTCAATTATGAAATTAATGATCATATAATTCAAACAAAAGATGGATATCTACTATGTTTACATAGAATCCCACCAAAATTTAATAACTCACCGGTTGTCTACTTACATCATGGTTTATTAATGTGTTCTGATATATGGTGTTGCTCTATCAATAAAAATCAAAATTTACCATTTTTATTACATGATTTAGGTTATGACGTTTGGCTTGGTAATAACAGGTCAAATAAATATTCAACAAAACATATTAACTTAAAACAAACTGATTTGAAATTTTGGGATTTTTCCATCGATGAATTTGCTATTTATGATATCCCTGATTCAATTAATTACATTTTAAATTATACTTCACAACAAAACTTAACTTATATTGGTTTCAGTCAAGGTTCTGCCCAGGCGTTTGCGTCATTATCAATTAATCCAATCTTAAACAACCAAATCAAACTATTTATTGGGTTGGCACCGGCAATGACTCCAAGAGGTTTACATCATCCTTTTGTTGACACTTTGATGAAAACTTCTCCAAATTTAATGTACCTGATTTTTGGTAAAAAAGTCTTGTTAAACTCTGTTAAATTTTGGTCAAATATTGTTTATCCACCATTATTTGTTAAAATTATTGATTTTTCAAACCATCTACTTTTCAATTGGAAATCAGAGAATATAAATTTCAATCAAAAAATTTCATGTTTTAAGCATTTATATTCACCAACTTCAGTTAAATCCGTGGTTCATTGGTTTCAAATAATAAGAGATTGTAAATTTGAAATGTTTGATGAAAATTTATTCTTATTGACAAAACCTTATAAAACTCCAACTTTCCCAACTAAAACTAATATTAAAACTCCAATTGTTTTAATTTATGGTGATTCTGATTCTTTAGTTGATATTAGTGAAATGAAAAAATTATTACCTTCAAATAATTTGGAAACTATTCCAATTAAAGGTTATGAACATTTAGATATAATTTGGGGTGATAAAGTTGAAGAATTAGTAATTCCTAAAATTGTGGAAATTTTGAAAAATCATGCTTCTGATAATGAAGCTTTTGTTTGACGTCTATTAACTACTAACTAACTGTACTATGCATTTTAATTCTATTTAATAAATCTATTTAATTCTATTATTTATTCTATATATAAATCATTTTAATCATCATCTTCTTCATCATCAAAATTAAATGAAAAACCTGTATTAATATTAGATTCATCAGTTAGTTCGTTCCAAATTTTACTTTTCTTTAAAATTTTCTCCCTTTTACTGGCTTCTAATGTTTCTATAATCTCCAGCTGTTTTAAACCTTCATCTAATAAATGACTGTAATCTTTAGAATTTTTAATTAACTCAATGAAAACTTCATAAATTGGTAGATTATTATTTAAACCACAGTTTAAATTTAGTTCACCAATATCCTCATTATCAACTGAAACTTCCGAGTTAATAAAATCTTGAATGATTTTTTTGGACTCTTGATTGGAAATATCATCTAGATTAATCTTATCTTTGATAAATTTCTTGAAATCTAATAGATGGAACCCACTAATTTGTAACTGTTTATTCTTCAAAAAATTCAAAGTCTTACCTAAATTCTTAAATGGTATAAAATTTTGTGTAATGGCAACACTATCTTCTAAATTTATCACTGAATGCCACCAACCAGATGGAACATACATACACTCTCCAGGGAATGTGATCCCAATAAAACAATCCCCCATCTCTGCTAATTTCAAACAATCATTGAAAAACCCACCAATACACCATTCGGCAACACCAACGGGACTAGTAACTTCACTTTCCTCATTATCAACACCGACTCCTGGTGGTTGTATATGAGGAGGTAACATTATCCATAATTTCATCCCTGATAAGTTTGCATTCCATGCACTTGTTGCATTTGGATCTTTATGGAACGTTGAGCCTGAACGTGTTGGTCCCACGATCAACCATCTGAAATCAGGTCTACAATTGTCAAATAGTGTAAACAGGTCATCTTGGAAAATTTTTGGTGATGAATATTCAGTGATTAATTCAGACCATGCTTTACTTTGACAATCAAATAGGTATAATGGTGATTCATCAACGTTGTTTTCAAAATATTGGGAATAGAGTTCCAATGTCCAATCTTGAGATTCTTGACGGAATGGAATTTTAGAGAATCTTTTCAATAATGAATTTAAATTCCAATTTGGCCATCTTGAATCATGCTCATTAGTTAAAATGAATGGTTTATCAATATATTCATTAAATTTAGCTTCCTCGATGTCAGATTCTTTGATTCTTTCGATCCCATATTTTAACACTGTATGCTGTTGTTCATATGATTTTCTTTCCAATTTAATCAATTCATCAAAGATTTCCAAGTAATTGATTTTACAACACTGGTAGGGTCTGAATAACAAGTCTGAACATAGTAAGTTATCTTCTAATTGAATTTTTGCCTCTTTTGATTCAGGTAATTTCAAAATTGAACGTCTCCATGAACCTTTCCAAGTATTAAATTTCAAATTATTTCTTAAATAAATTTTCTTCCAAATTTCCTCGTCATATAAAAAAGCATAAAAGATTCTTGATGTATGACTTAAGTTAATTAAATCATCAACGTTATCAATGAAAGAAATCATGTCCAAAATTAACTCATCTGGGAAATTGTATAAATTTCCTAAAAGTTTTGATTTTTTGGATTGTAAGAGTTCATTGCTGAAGATTAATGAGTTTCCTGAAGGCTTCACGTTTAATGGGTGTCTTTCCAGCACAGTGTTTCTTGATATCTTTATTCTTTTCAAAGGAGGATCAGTGGTCATTTGGTTATTCTGGTGGTGCTAATAATCAATCTCATCTCATCTACAACAGAAAAAAAAAATATTTTTTATCATGAATTTTGAAAATAATTTTTATGACATGATTTTGGGTGAGTTTTGAATTATAATAATTAAAAGGGCAACAAATGTGGATGAAATGAGTTGTGCGAGGACTCACTGAGTTATAGTACAGTTTTAATAAAAACTATTTTGAATTCACACACTTGATAACCAAATTTAAGATGATTCTATCACTGTATCACGTGACGATAGACTAGAATGTAGTAATTCAGCCACTTTTAAATTTTTTGATGAAGGGCGTGTGGCGTAGTTGGTAGCGCGTTCGCTTAGCATGCGAAAGGTCTCCGGTTCGACTCCGGACTCGTCCATATAAATTGTTCAATTAAAATTTGCGTGTGGCGTAGTTGGTAGCGCGTTCGCTTAGCATGCGAAAGGTCTCCGGTTCGACTCCGGACTCGTCCATATAAATTGTTCAATTAAAATTTGCCGATGTTGATAATTAACTCCTTTTTTTTCTATTCAATACATTTTTTTTTCAACATTCGAGCACGTACAGGGTTCGTGGTGGTCACCAGTAACTGCTGTAACTCGTCTGTTTAACTTTCTATCTCAATCAAACAAATAATTCTTGTTGTGGAAAATTTATACATCGCTTTTAGTGCCATTTTGATAAAAAAATATTTTGTTTTATTTTATGCAGCAGATTTCAAATCAACTGAAAAATTCATTCAAGCTTTAATTTATTTACCAGTACATACTCAAGGAGAACGATCGTCATGTCTTTCCCTGTTCTATCTCAACAGAAGGAGCAAGAACTCATTGAGTCCCTACACCACTACTCACTAGCTAACGGGATCGTCATCTACCCACCAAATTTCAGCAATTATCAACCAGTCAATGCCCCAGTCACTTTATTCCCAACGCCTATTAATAAGACCGCGTTCAAAGAAGCTGAACAAGTGCAACCCATCTTCAATAAATTATATTCCCAGATCGTCATGCAGCAACAATGGCTAACTGATATAATTGAACAACTATCTGAATCCGATAAAGATTTCACTGGGAAATTATATGAAACTTATCTAAAGGCTAAGAAAATTGGAATTGTTCAACCTTTAGCCCTAGGGATTTTCAGATCAGATTATATGATAAATCAATCCAATCAACAGATAAAACAGATTGAATTCAACACTGTGAGTGTTTCATTTGGTGGGTTATCAACAAAAGTAGGTCAATTGCATAAATTCCTTAATGATTCTGGTTATTATGTTTCCAAAGGTGGGAAATTTTATAACGATGAAGATTTAGTTGTCTCTAATTCAATTGCAAAATTGGCTCATAGCTTATACGAAGCTGATTTTTACTACAATAATCAAATTTCTGACAACAACAACACAATTGTCCTAGTTGTTGTTCAAGAAAATGAAAGAAACGTCTTTGATCAAAGATTATTAGAATTTGAATTGATTGCTAAACATGGAGTGAAATCTAAAAGATTAACAATCTCTGAAACTAATACGAAAATTTTACAAAAAGAAAACAATAAAATCTATTTGGCTGATACTATGGAGGAAATTTCAGTTGTTTATTTCAGATCATGTTATTCACCAAACGATTTCAAAACACAACAAGATTGGGATAATAGATTATTCTTGGAAACTTCAATGGCAATTAAAGCACCAAATTTACTAACTCAATTATCTGGTGCCAAAAAAATCCAACAACTTTTAACAGATGATCAATTACTAGCTAATTTCAACTTATCCTCTTCCGAGATTACAAAATTAACTAAAACTTTTGTTAAAATTTACCCACTGGATGAATCACCATTAGGTTTGCAAGCTCAAAAATTGGCATTTGAATCACCGGAAAAATTTGTTTTGAAACCTCAAAGAGAAGGTGGTGGTAATAACATCTATAAGAAAGATATCCCAATTTTTTTGGAAAATTTACCTAAGAATCAATGGAACGGTTATATTTTAATGGAATTGATTCATCCGGAAATTCATCAAAACAAGATCGTTAGAAATGATCAAGTTTTCAATGAGCCAATTATTAGTGAATTAGGGATTTTTGGTACTATTTTATTTAATGAAGACTCGAAAGAGATTTTATCAAACAATTTAGCTGGTTCATTATTAAGATCGAAATTTGAAACTTCTAATGAAGGTGGTGTTGCTGCTGGGTTTGGTTGTGTTGATAGTGTTGTACTTGTATAATGATTAATCTACAATTTTAGACTTACAAACTAATAAATTAACTAAGCGTATAAAGCTGTTTTAAATAATATCGACTAGTCATCTAACTCAATAACTTCTGGTGAGGTTGATTCGACTATCGTTTCAGGTTGAACTTCAGTCAATTCTGGTGAATTTGAAACTTTAACTGATTCAGGTTCAACTGATTCTAGTTCAGTAGATTCAGGTTCTGTAGTTTCTTTGATAGAACCTTCTTCTTCATCTTTCTCAATTTTATCAATATTTTCTTTCAATTCAACCTCATTGAAAACCATCTGTTCAATGAATGAAACAGCTTTAGTTTCAATTTGTTCACCACTCATACTTTTATCCAACTCTAATTTATTTTGTGCTAATTGTAACATATTTTCCTCAATCGAATCTTTACTAATCAACCTTATAACATTAACAGGTTTAGTTTGTCCAACTCTATGTGCTCTATCTTCTGCCTGTTTATCATCATGTGGATTGAAACTTTGATCAAATATAATAACATTATTTGCACAAACTAAATTGATTCCAAATCCACCTGCTTTTGTTGATAATAAGAAAACTGGGATTTCTTCACTTTCATAAAATTTATCAATTAAATCTTGTCTAATATCAACTGCAGTGTTACCATCTAATCTTAAAAATGATATTGATAAATTTGATAACACAACTTCCAATATATCTAAAACTTGTGTAAATAAAGAAAAAATTAATACTTTACCTCGTTGTGATATAATAGTTGGTAAGATTTTCTGTAATTGTGCAACTTTACCTGAATCCATGAATTTGGAATTATCTAATTGATATGCACCAATTGATGATGGGAATTTGATACAAAGATTATGCAATTCAAAATCTGACATGATTTCCATATCTTCTAAAATATAATCTGGATTTGCAGTATGATAAACTGATTCTTTCATTATATCATCTCTCATTTGAATCAACATCTCATCATTATAAACATTTCTAAATAATAATGGATGAATAGCCGCTTTTCTTAAATTCATAATAACATTAATTTTTTGTTTACCAGCTTTCTTGGATTCAATACCTTTTTGTATCTCTAAATCATAAATTTTTCTTTGTTGTGGAGTTAATTCACAATAAACAGTTTCATGATGTTTTGGTGGTAAATGTTTCAAGACTTGATCTTTTTTCCTTCTTAAGATGAAAGGTGCCATCATTTTTTTAGCTTTTGAAATGGCTCTTTCTGATAATAATGGATTATGAGTTTCTTTATCATTACCATATGTTTTGGCCTTTTGACTGAAAACATATTTCAAATCTTCTTTTTTGGATATAAACATTGATGGTAATATAAATTCTAATAATGACATTAATTCTCTCAAATTATTTTGCAATGGAGTACCTGTTAATAACAATCTAAACTTCCCCTTTAATCTCATCAATTTGATAAATCTTTCAGATGAACTATTTTTCAACATATGACCTTCATCAAAGACAATACAATTAAACCCACAAGATCTCAAGAATTTTTGATCATCTTTATTTCCCACAGCTAAATTATAAGTTGTAACAAGTACATCAATTTCATCCATCCTGTTAATTAACACAGGTCTCATATCTTCTCTTTCTAATTGAGATCCATAATATGGTTCAATTCTTAAACTTGGACTAAATTTATTAAATTCTCTAATCCAATTTTCTAAAGTTGATGATGGGACAACAACTAAATGTGGGCCTTTTTTAATACCCACCTGTCTTAAATATGATAAAAATGCAATAACTTGACAAGTTTTACCTAACCCCATTTCATCTGCTAAAATACAACTTAAATTGTTTTTATATAGCAAATAAAGCCAGTTTAAACCAACTTGTTGATAACTTTTCAATTCAATGTCTTCATCTAATAACTCTGGTTTTTCTTTAATATACTCTAATTTTTTCTTTGGCTTCTTGAAATCTTCCTCCTCGTCGTCATCATCCTCATCATCCGGATTAATATCAACGATTTCTAATTCATCATTAACACCATGAACTTTAACACCCCATTTACTAATTTCTTTAGCAATCAATTCACTATATTTATTACAATCTTTAACCAATCCATCAACAGCAGCATACCCTCTCAAGGTCAAATTAGTCTTTGAACTAATCAATTCACCTTCAGCTTTTGCTTTTCTTCTTGTGGAATTTAAGGCCTTTTCACTGAAATTCAAAGCTTCGAATTGATTAATTGATTTAAATGGACGTTTTTGAACAATCATTTGTGAAATTTCCAATGAACAACCACTGATATCTGAAATATCTCTTTGTTCTGCACTGTTTAAAAATTCCAAGACTTTTCTTTCGAAATAATCATCAGTGGCTCTTGTCTCATAAGCAGAACGTTCTTCAACTTGATCATCATCTGAAAAATCTTCAATGATTTCTTCTTCAACATCATCCAGTGTGACTTTTTTCTTTGAATATTGTACTTGCTGTGTGTGTGGTTGTTTTACAAATTGTTTCTGTTGAGCAGGTTGATGTTGCACAGGCATGGCAATTTCTTGAATATCGTCATCGTCTTCATCATCTTCTTCTTCTTCTTCATCATCACTAACTATGAAAGAAGTTTGATTTCTTGTACCTCTAACTAAACGTCTTTTCTTCTTAACAGGACTATCATGATCCACAACTTGTTGAGTTTTAGGTTCATTATAAGCACTATATTTCTGAGTAATAGTCTGTTTTCTATTCAACACAACTTTTGAAGATTTTTGAGGTGATGGGTCTGGTGAAGAATTTATCACAATGGCATTCCCAGTTGTCGATGTACTGACAGGTGGACGTTTAACGGGTGAACTGGACATGATGGAAACCGCGGGTTTTGGTTTCAAACCTTCCAACATTTCTTTCTGTTTACGTTTCTCAACTAATTCAGTTAAATACATCTTTGTTGTTTTCAAATTATGATTCCCTTTGGATTTATAAACTGCTCTTATTAAATTTGAGTTAACGGTTTTGAACATGTTTTCTAGGATCATGATATCTCTTGGATCGACGTATTTCCCCGTAGCTGGTGTAACATGGTTATTATTATTCATATTATTACTATCCATTAGGTTTTTACCATTAAATGCAAATTTCTCTCTTAGTAAAGGCACAGTGGATTTATTTGAAGGTGGTGTGTTGGATAAGAAATTATGTTTGCTGTTGTTGTTGTCTTTGCGTATTGGTGAAGAGTCTATAACTTGAATCCCAGAATCGTTTTCATCATCACTCATTTTTTCTGAATGTTCAACAAAAAAAACGTCTATTTTTGCTGGAGTTTTTTTTCGTGATTTGTATTCTAAAGCTGTCTCTATCAACTAATCAACTTCTCGAAACTTCAACAAGCTGAAAACCCAAACGAAAAAAGTGTGGAAAACTCGTTTTGTTTTTTTGTTTTTGTTTCATAAAATTGTAAAAGAAAAAAAAAAATCTACGCGACTGAAGAAAGAACAAAAATTCTGAAATTTTGGAGCTCTAAGACAACAACAAAAAAAAAATTTAAATTTTAGTTACAAACCGAAAAAAAATGAGTTTCAATGTTTATTGTTGTGGGTCGAATGGCGAGTCGCAGCTGGGATGTGGACACTCAGATGATTTGGACGAGCTGGTGCGTGTTTTCAGCAGTGAAAAAGCCGTACTGAAAGTGGTTTGTGGAGGAAATCATAGTTTTATACTGCTAGAAGATGGTACGTTGTTTGTTGCTGGAGATGGTAAAGAAGGGCAATCTGGACTGGATGATGTTGAGAGTGGTAATATTGATAAGTTTATTGAAGTGCCCCCAAAAAATGGGTTTAATTGGATCAATGTGAGTGCTGGGTATCAATACAGTTTATTGGTGAACTCTAATCAAGAAGTTTATTCCTGTGGTGTTGGGCATAAGGGAGAGCTGGGATTGGGACACGGTGTGAAACATTCATCTACATTAAGTAAAATTGAATTTGAATTCCCTGCTGAAATAATTGATATTAAATCATGTCTTGATCATAATTTAGTTCTGTTATCTAATGGTGAGGTTTATGGGTTTGGGAATGGTAGAAATGGTAAACTGAGTGCACCTTTCGATAGTAAAAATTGGATACCAAGATTAGTTGCTTTTAACGTTGATAGGATTGGGATTGGGAAAGATTATTCAATTTTGTTCAACGAGAAAACTGGTACATTTGAAATAATTGGTAAATTTCCTTATGAGATTGATCATGGTATCAATGTAAAAGACTTCAGATCCATGTGGACGTCAATACATCTAATCACTGATGCTGGTGAGATAGTATCTGTTGGTAATAACAGTCATGGACAAATGATTCCAGATAGTAAACAACCGTTTGATAAATTACAAGTTGGTAGTGAACATGGAATCATAGCTTTTGATAATCGAGTATTGACATGGGGATGGGGAGAGCATGGGAATTGTGGGTCACATTCTAAAGCAAAAGAGTCTGTGATTTTCAATGAGATTAATGAACTATATAGTTTTAACGAAACTAATGAACGCATTTTGGATATATTTGGAGGATGTGCAACCACATGGGTTGTAACTACAACTAAACTATAAGCTAAATATACAACTTATAAACAGAGACAGAATGTAAAGAAGCGTCTTTTCCATATTCATCTATCACACAAGAACATTATAGTTAAACAAATAAAATATTAATGCACGCGAAGATGGAAAATATGTAAAATCTTCCTCTGGTGGTCGATCTAGGACCGCAGTATCGAATCAAAAATCAGTACCTCAGCCGGCGAGAGTGTATGAATAATACACGGTGGCAGGTTGAGGCTCCATTGACCTTCTTTGCGGTCCAATTTATATAAACTTGTCGTAGTCTAGCTGATACAAAATCTCTAAACTAGTTTGGATGCTGCAACTCTTCGCAGTAACATCAACAAGTTGAATAAAAAAAAGTTGTTTTTTAAAAAACTGTCAAATAAAATGTTCAACGCTGTCACTCGAAAGGACATAGTACACCAAATTGCAGTCCATTTAAAGCCAGCAACAATTCAAAGAAAGAAAGAAAGAAAGAAAGTGAAATTTCGAAATAAAATTTTCTTTTGAGCTTCGAAATTTCTCGAAACTTTTTGGTTTTAGGGCAACATGCCAGTATTTTGCTATTAAATTTCAGTTCGTTTCACTTCCTTTCTTTTATTCAGAAGGAACAAAAGAAACTAAGAATGTTTGGCTCGGTGTGTTCAGGAAGACCAGTGCAACTGGCTCAACAGGTGGCTGAAAACAAGTACGTCGTGGACATCCAGAACGGTGCGAAAATCTCACATGTTGCGCTTTTTTTGTTGCCCAACGTTGAGCTAGACCCTCAGTTCGTGGCATTAGTGTATTTCCAACTGCCTGAACAAGAGTTCAAGCTACTAGGATCTATATCTGCATTGAAACCAAGTGCCATTTTCAAATTAAACAACAGTGTGCAAAACTCACATACTCAGATCAATGATGATATAGACATGGACTCAGATGGTCCTGTCAATAATAACAATAATATAGACGATAGTATCAAAATAGGTATTTCAATTGAACCAGCAGATGAAGCCGAAAGACTACTAGCTGAAACAAAGCAACAACAGCAACAAAAACAATTAACCACGATCCCATACAACACATACAAATCAAATATCTCACCTTCGAATCCAACAACTACTGCGCTATTGGCAAATAAGATTGTTAAAAACGCTTATAATTATATGACTAGCTTCATTGATAATGAAGGGAGAGTTAATATTAAGATCTTTGATAGTTGGTGGGATAAATTTAGGACAAGATTGCAAAATGATCCAAAATTTCTAGATTCTCAAGAATAATAAAGTTTTTATATAATTGAATCATGATATGTTATAGATTTATTAGTCTTGTAGGTGGAATTGAGAAATGATTTGTACGTACTAATATATCTGATTTTCTTAGATACATACATTTATTGTCGAAGATTATCAGATTTTTTATAGCATGTGATTTAAAGAAGAGTATTATGATTTTAATAAATACATATAATATTTAATGCACTGAACACCTGTGTAGTACTTTATAATTGTATCTATCTACACCCAAACAAGAGATATCTTCATTAATTCAAATTTTGCGCGAAAATATTTCGAATAGAAAGACAACGACCACTTTTTATTTTGAACTGGAAGGTTGACTCAAGTAAACTACCTCCACGCTTAATTATGGAAGCCACCAAGTGGTCATCTTACAGTAAAAACTTGTTAATGTATAAAGTGATAGCTGTACATATGACGCTTTCTTATCCCAAATGGTTTGGCCACTACTTTAAAATTGAAATCATGACTAGTCTGCTGCTTCCAAGTTCACTGATTCACTGAGTTGTATAGTTTATTACTGTTTGGGCTGTAGCTTTACAAATTGTAATCTGATTGAAGAAAATTTTTTTATTAATATTAAACTAGTGTCAGTTTCCTAAAGTTCATCAGCCAATGCTTTTCTTAAAGCATTAGGATTACCAAAAACAACATGTCTTGCATTTAATAATTTTTCATATAAATCATGATTAATTTCCTTACCATCTCTTTTCTGGAATTTTTTAACTTCAATTTGATTAATTAACCAATTCATGAATTCATTTGAAGGTTTAATTAAACTTGGGTTTGATTGTTTCAATTCACATAATTTATCAAATAAAATTTCAAAAGAATGTTCATCATTAATTGATGATTTTAATGATAACGAATCTTGTAATTTCTTAAACAACTTCAATTCAAATTCGTTCACGTTGTCAAGTGATCTTTTATCATTAGAAACATAGACGTTTTTAACATCTTGTAAAATTTCTAAAATTCTTGTTTGGGTATCATCTTTATAAATTTGGAAATTATTTAATAAAGTCTCTTGACCTTTGAATTTAATGAAATATTCACTATTGGCTTGATTATCTATCACCAAGCCTGATATAACTCCTAAAATTCTTTTAACTAAAACTTGATCTGGTTCTTTTTCAAATAACTTCAATAAAGTGTATAACGTTGTTTCTCCATCGACATTTGCCACTGCGTACTTATTATGTCTTAATGATTGAGCCATAATTAACAACGCATATTCTTTAACTTTATTTGCATATTTATCATCTTTAACAATAGACATCAATTCATTAAAATAATTTGAAATCATTTCACCTTCTTTCAAATTATGAGAATGATCCAATAGTGAATTCAACACTTGAACTAAATCTTCATTTGTTAAAGTTTGATAATGCTCAAATTTTTCTAAAGCATCATCGATTTCAAGCTCAACGGTAGAACTCCCAGCTGCCTTTTTCAACGCATTAATATCATCTTCATCAGCTTGTTCTTCTGGAGTCAATTGAATTGAATGATCTTGCTGTTCATGCACAATAATCTCTTTGAATTTTGCATTGTCGTTTGATGTAACAAGTCTAGCCATTTTACCACCGTTTTCTAAATCCATTTGATACTCTAATCCACTTGGAGTTATTTGACCTTCTCTAACAACTTGCCAATTTGCAGTGGGCACAAAATGTTTCGGGTAGCAATCGTTAGGGTCTTCGTTTGAGCAGATCATGGACTGTTTTTGATTAATGATTGGTGGTGTAACTTGATCATTGTTGTTGTCAGTTGATTGTGACACGTATTGAAGTTTTGTCTTGTCAGTTGAGTTGTTCATTCTGAAAGTTAATAGCAGCAACAAGAAGAGACACACAGCTAAGATCGTCTGGTTAATGCGTCTGCTCATCTTCTTCAGCTCAGTTTTCAAGTGGGTTGATGCTTTAAACGAGAAGTTATAAAATTAACAACTTTTTCATTATTGGTATTAAACTTTTACATACAAAAAAGTGCGATGTTCTAGAAATAATTACAAATTTTACAAATGTTGAAGCATTTGAACTCAGTCAACTCGATCTGTTAACAGTTCTACAGGTATATAACCATTTTACATGTTTATATTCAAATTATGCTTCTCAAAAACCAAAAATCTCTAGTCTTTTCTTGCTTTTTTGAAATTTTTGGATCTTTCAGTTATACGTGGTTTCTTTGAACGGTTCTTGTTTTTAATACCAACTGCTTTCATACCTTCCTTAGCTCTTTCACCTTCAATGACCATTTTACCAGCTTTGGATCTATCAGCTTTACCTAAAATTTTCTTTGCTCTTCCCAATTTTGTCTTTTGTTCTGGAGTCAAATGTCTTTCCTTTTGATTAGAAGAAGCTTCTCTTTCTTGTCTTTGTTTCAATAATTGAGATTTCTTGATGGATTTAGATCTAGTGATTCTTAATTTTCTCTTCTTGCTACCTAATTTTGTATCGTTCATTAACAATGCTTTTGAAACAGAAACAATATCTTTGAATTGAACGTAGGCAAAACCTTTACCCATATTTGTCTTTGAGTCTCTGATGATTCTAACACATTCAATTTCTCCACATGGAGCAAAAATATTCCATAACTCTTCATCTTTCTCTTCAAAATCTAAATTACCAACAAAAATTGTTCTCTTGTTATCGATTTTAGAGGGATGTGCCACTGAATCAACTCTGATATGTAGATTTAGGAATTCAACACCATTGAATTTTTCAATAGCTTTGATGACAGAATCTTTTGATTTGAAAACTAAATAAGCATTAACTGAATCTCTAGAATTATGTAATTTTTGTTTAACAAAAGCGACTTTTCTTGGTAATGGTTCATCAAACGATATAGATCTAAATCTAATGGAGTCTATTTCACCAACTTCTGCAAAAAATCTTTTCAATGCTTTGAAATCGGCTTTAGAAGTTATCACAGTTGATGCTAAATTTCCAATAAATATAGTTTTTTCGGCTTTTTCAATTTCTTCTTCTCTGAGATCAATAGTGGTGGCTTTCTTCTCTATTGGTTTTCTTTCTTTCCTTTCAGTCTTAGGTTCATCATCATCTGATCCATCTTCTTCCTCGGCTTCCTTTTCTTCTTCTTTACCAATTAATTTTTCCATATATTTAGCCTCAATATCATCTTCTTCATCATCTTCGTCTTGATTTCTTTTTCTCTTTTTGTCTTTCTTAAATGACTTCACTTCTTCTTCTTCTAGTTTATCATGTTCTTGTTCCTCTTGTTCTTCATCATCATCATCATCACTCTCTTCTTCTTCCTCTTCAACTTTTGATTCAATCTCCAAAACAGTTCTAGGTCTCACAAGTCTCTCAACAGGACCCGTTTTTGGCTGGCTAAAAAGCCCCAGCACACTCTCATCCTTCTTCTTGTCTCCAAACAACGCTGCAACAGACGACATTGCTTCTTAACTCTCAAATTTCTCACTTCAAAATCAAGCTCATCGCACTAAAAATCCAAAATTTTAATTTTTTTTTACAGGCCTGCAGCAGAAAGAAAAAAAAATCTTTGAAATATTTTATTTTTACCCGCCTCGAAAACACGATTTTTTCTCAATTTGATAAATTAAGCTAAATTTCTTTCTTTTTGTTGTGATCACCAGTTTTGAGAGCTTGTTTTGACGTTGAACCACTGCTTATTGTGTCTTAAGAGCCAGCGCATCGTGTTTCTAGCAGTCCAATTGACTCATATCAAGTTCCAGCATTTCACAAATCTGTTTGTTGCAAGAGATATCCCGTCTTGAAATCAGGGTCTTTGCAATCATAAACAAAAAACAACAACAACAAAAAGCATTTCTGTTCTTCACCAGTGTGCTGTGCAATTCCCCATCAAGCTACTGAACGATGGCAAATATAGAGACAAACAGTACGTTCGCATTATTTTTTTATTTTCACTATTAGTACTAACTCTTTTTTTTTCCTTAGGTAGCCCAAGTACACAATCTTCAGCACTTTCAAGTTTAAAAAGCTCATCCCCGATTCAGCCTATTGGATTACAACGAGCTCAGATGTCTGTCACCAGCGACTCAGGAGTAGTGTTGGATAACAGTGGGCGTTCTAAGAGTATAGTGTCGGATGCAAGTTCTGAGTTGAGTGATTTAGATTCTGAAGCAGAAACCGAGAAAATGTTTAGAGGTGATGAAGAATCAGAATTAAGTAAACTATCCAAGAGAAATACGCCTAACGGTGATGTGGATGGTGCTGTACCACAAAATGGAGAGGTAAATGAAAGTCAGCAGAATACAACACAACAACAACAACAGCAGCAGCAGCAGCAGCAAAAAAGTGTAAATGGCGCACAAAATGATGAGAGTACAATTATAAATGATGATACAATGATAAAGGAAGAACTTGTCCAAAAATTAAATGAGGATAAAGATATTGGTGTCATACTAGAAGAAACTGATATAACGAAAGTCATTAAAACTATATCTCAAAATGACGATCAAGATCATAACTCAAATATAATACAGAACGGTAAAAGAAAACATCAAGACGATGAAGATGATAACAATACCAACAACGAACAACAGTTGAATGGTAATGGTTCAAGTCTGAAGAAAGTTAAAACCGGTGGAATTGAGGATGGCGATGATGATTCAAAAATTAAGATCAATGGGAAATTGGATTTTAATGGCAAAGACAATACAGTTAAAGCTGAGGCTAAAGTTGAAATCGAAATTGATGCTGCACCGGATGTTGCTGTGATTGTTGATGATGCAGAAGAAGAAGATGAGGATGAAGATCAAGAAAATGATGAATTAGATGAAGATAATAATAACAATATTGATGACCATGTTGATGACGATGATGAGGAGGAGGAGGGAAAAATTGATGAAGCTCAAAAATTAAAAGAACAACAAGAAGAATTCCAATTACAAAAAGAACGTAAAGAAGCTATTCAATTTTTAACCGAGATTGAAATTGAATTTGCTAAATTACGTGATCGAATTTATCAAGATAAAATGACAAGATTTAAATCTGAGTTAGAAATGTGCCTTAATGGGTCACATCCAGAGTTACAAAATGTTTATTCCAAAATTGATTCACACAGAGAAGAAAAAATTAAATTAGCATCATTACATCAAAAATACAGAATTGAATGTATAACAAGAAATACAATAGCAACAAGAACCGCGATTCATCAACAGTTCATTAAACGTTGTTCAGATGAACGTTACAAACAGTTGAATTTAACTACACAAAAATGGCATAAGATAAATAAAGAAAGAAGAGAATTAGGTTTAGTTGCACCAGATTATCAATATGGTTATAATAAATTTAAAGAAGGTGTAATAGAAGAAAGAATTCAATATAATGAACAATTGAATGTTTTAATTGGGTTGAAGAATTATTATGGGTTCCCCAAGGCACCAAATTTAACTCCTGTTATTGGGAATGAATTAGATAATGATTTAAAACAAATGAAAGGGAGTTTCAATAATCAATCAAATTATGAATTCATGACACAATAAATTAATTTCCAAATATTCCACTATAATAAAAAAAAATATAAATAAAGGATGTTTAATTAGTATAAAAAAAGAACAAGAAGATATTTGATGTAATGAATTTTACAAATGTAGATATTAGTTTATATTAAGTACAAATTTGATAAAAAAAAGTTCATTAATTTAATTTCTTTTATTTGTTTGTGGGGGGTTTTTGTTTGTTTTCAAAAATTATACATTTCAGATGAAACAACAGTGTGCTCCATTGAACCTCTGATTTTATATATTTTTTTTTTTTAATTTGTTGTTGTTGTGGAAATTTCATGACATCTAAACTTATCTTAATGGCATGAAACGGTTAGCAGAACCAATACCAGCTCTACCGTGACGGACTGGAGTATAAGTGATGGAGAATTCACCTAAGTAGTGACCAACCATTTCTGGTCTAATTTCAACTTGGTTGAAAACTTTACCATTGTAAACACCAACAACAGAACCAATCATTTCTGGTAAAACAACCATGTTTCTTAAATGAGTTTTGACAACGGCTGGTTTTTCATTTGGTTGAGTGTTAGCTTTAGCAACTCTTAATTTTTTAATGAAACGGGAAGTTTTAGCATTTAAACCTCTTTGAAATCTTCTTCTAATTCTTGAACGAGTTAATTTGGCGAAATCTTCATTGGATAATTCCAATAAATCTTTTAAATCAACACCACGGTAGGAGAAGGTTTTGAAGACTCT
This sequence comes from Starmera caribaea, assembly GCA_030565045.1. Classification (NCBI taxonomy): domain Eukaryota; kingdom Fungi; phylum Ascomycota; class Saccharomycetes; order Phaffomycetales; family Phaffomycetaceae; genus Starmera; species Starmera caribaea. Next base: position 22,357 of record JAJMAV010000097.1, read on the forward strand.
CTTTCTTTTTTGTTCGGTAACTTCAGACATGTTTAGTTCGTTGTTAGTTTGTGCTTCTTGTGAAATTAAACAAATTGACAATTTTTCAAATAATTTTACCAACAAATTTCAGAGAATTGGGAGGAATTTTTGTTTGTTTTGGTGTTGTGGTGTTGGGGTTAAATCAGTGGTGATTTCCACTTGAATTTCCTGTTTTGGTCGGGTTTTGCTAAATGTGACTGTGACACCCGGACATTTATTAAAACTACAAGTGAAAATTTCAGTTTTTGTTATATAGCGAAAAGTGAAAAAAAAAAGTTGATTTTGAGCTGTTTGGAACTGGAACGAAAGTAAAGAAAAGTGAGTTATTGAACCAGGTCACTGGGAGTGGCATGCTGTTCATGAAGGGTGGGATAGAAAGAGAATTGAAAAGAGTGGTTTAAACGGTGAATTATTGGAGTTATTATTCATGATTTATGTTTTACAAGTTACAATTTACAATTTACAATTTACAATACAAAGATGCTCAGTCTATCAACAACCTCCAAGAACCTGAACTAAGCCAGATCACAGTACTAACAACCACCCAGTGTCCAAATACTTAGCTGCTTACTTATTAATCAACGCTGCTGGTGCTACCCCAGACGCTGCCTCAGTTAAATCCGTTTTGGAATCTGTTGGTATTGAAGTTGAAGAAGAACTTGTTTCACAATTATTCACTGCTGTTGAAGGTAAATCAGTTGAAGAATTGATTGCTGAAGGTAATGAAAAATTAGCCTCTGTTCCAACTGGTGGTGCAGGTGCTGCTGCTTCTGGTGCTGCCGGTGCCTCTGCTGCTGCTGCTGAAGAAGCTGCACCAGCTGAAGAAGAAGAAGCTGAAGAATCTGATGAAGAAATGGGATTCGGTTTATTCGATTAAGCAATCTGAAAAAGTTAATTGTATAAATAAAAGAAGTGATGTTTTTCTAGCGTGTTGTAGTTCATCTTTATGTTAATCTTCCTTAACTATGGTTTATCTATGTAGTAGATCATATGTTTCTGATTCTACCGCTAGAAGGAGACAGTAGAAAGATCCTCCGCCTAGCTCTAGTTTCACTAGAAGGAGCAACAATTTCCAAATCTCTGCCTACAGAAAATGTGCCATTTCTAGGAACGGAAAGACGCCACAGTTCTTCAATCTTGACAAAAACCCATCATTTCTTGCTCAATTTTGATGATAAATAAACCATTCTGGAACTAAAACCATCCTCCTCAAACAGGAGTTTAATCCAGATATACTTACAATGAAAACTACCAATTTTTAAATAACTTTTTCGCGTCTTTAAAACAAAATTGCGTCAGTTTTATCCACTTTCTCGGAAGGGAATTTTTTTTTCCTACATATAAAGTTGAAAATCAAAATTAATTATTTTTGGCATAATTTCAAAACTTCACTTCAATTTCAATTTCAATTTCCAAATCTATAAAAATGTCCAGATTCTTAACCAAAGCCGTTCACGTTGGTAGTGCTCCAGACCCACACACCGGTGCTGTCATTCCAGCCATCTCATTATCCACAACTTTTGCCCAACCAGCTCCAGGTCAACCATTAAATTACGATTATTCAAGAAGTGGTAACCCAAACAGATCTGATTTAGAAAAAGTTGTTGCCTCTTTGGAGAACGGTAAATATGGTTTAGCATTCTCTTCAGGTTCTGCTGCCACTGCTACCATTTTACAAAGTTTGGCTGTTGGTTCAAAAGTGATTTCCGTTGATGATGTTTATGGTGGTACCCATAGATATTTCACTAAAGTTGCTAACGCTAATGGTATTGAAACAACTTTCACTCATGATATTGTTAATGAATTACCAAGTTTAATCACCGCAGAAACTAAAATTGTTTGGATTGAAACTCCATCTAATCCAACTTTATCAATCACTGATATTAGAAAAGTTAAAGAAATTATTAACAATTCTATCAATAAAGATATCATCTTAGTTGTTGACAACACTTTCTTATCCCCATACATCTCAAACCCATTAGAATTTGGTGCTGACATTGTTGTTCACTCTGGCTCTAAATACATTAACGGTCATTCCGATGTTGTTATTGGTTTAGCTGTTACAAACAATGAAGAAATTTACAAAAAATTAGCATTTTTACAAAACGCCATTGGTGCCATCCCATCCCCATTTGACTGTTGGTTAGCTCATAGAGGTGTTAAAACTTTAGCTTTAAGAGTTAGACAAGCTTCATTATCTGCTCAAAAAATTGCTGAATTTTTAGAACAATCTCCATTAGTTAAATCAGTTAATTATCCTGGTTTAAAATCACATCCTGCTTATGATGTTGTTTTGAAACAACATAGAGACTCTTTAGGTGGTGGTGTTATTTCATTTAGAGTTAATGGTGATGCTACCAAATTCACACAAACTACCAAATTATTTGCCTTGGCTGAAAGTTTAGGTGGTGTTGAATCTTTATTAGAAGTTCCAGCTATTATGACCCATGCTGGTATTTCTGCCGCAGAAAGAGAAGCTTCTGGTGTTTATGATGATTTGATTAGAATGTCTGTTGGTATTGAAGATGCTGAAGATTTATTAGATGATATTAAAAACGCTTTAGAAATCTCTTCTGCTTAAATTAGATTAATTTCATAGAGACTTAATTTATAGATTTTTTATCTTTATTAATAGAATTAATGTATTGTTAGACTTTAATTTGTCGGTTGTATCAAACAATGTAGTGGTTAGTTAAAGACTGTAAATTATTATTACACATTCATGAGTTATTATTACACTGGGTGCTATATGTGGCGCAGCAAATTGTGCTAAAATTATAATTTGACAAACAGCTCGATGACTTACTTTGAAAGATAGTAATGCAACTTGAAAACAGTCTAGTGTAGCTATTATTTTGTATTATTTATATTAATTAACGTTGATATTTGATCTCTGTATTAATTAGTATTGTAATATTTAGTTAACGTTAATAATATGTTTAATAATATAATTGTGGCAAATGGATGAATTCAAAGTTTTTTATTTTTAATTGTACAACAGCCATCTTTTTTCACTCGCCACATGATCATGATCTATTTATTCCAGCTAGTGTGTTGGCTCATAAATATGGTCATCTGAACTAAATATATAGGATATACTTTACATTATTAACTCTTTCAATAATACCTCGCACAAGTGTAGAATCATCTAGTCTAATTAATGTCAAAATAAAACATCACCAAAACTGGTTTGCGCCACAGATGATTTCATTTTCTACAACATAATTTCATAATTTAAAAAAAAAAAATTCTGAAAAACGATGATCATGAAGATTGAAATATAATTCAGAGAGTTCCTTAAAGATGTCTTCAGAACAAGCAAAAGCAGCTGCCGTAACTGAACAACAACAGCCGGCTACAACAACTGCTGATAAACCATCCACTGCAAAACCAGCTACAGCAACTCCTCCAGCAGCAGCTCCAGAAGGTGAAAAAAAACTTACAAATAAAGAATTAAAAGAACTAAAGAAAAAACAAAAATCAGAGAAAAGAGCAGCAAAGAAAGAAAGTCAAGGTTTACCAGCTCAATCCGAATCAAGTAAACAAAAACAAAAACAAAACCAAGCAGCTCAAGCCTTAGCTCAACAAAACTCATCACAACAACAACAACTTGAAACAGATAAATTAAGTAAAAAAATCACATTTTTCAGTCATTTAGAGACAAGAGAACAAAGAAATGAACTGTCTTTATCACAAGCACAAGTCACCGATTTAATTCACCCAGAAATCTTATCATTAACTTTGAAATACTCATCATACACAATTGTAGGATCAATTCCAAGATGTATTGCCATGTTAAAAGCTTTCAAGATTGTAATCACTGATTATCAAACACCATCAAACACAACATTAACAAGAAATTTAACTAATCATTTAGGTTATCAAATCGATTATTTGAAAACCGCACGTCCATTAAGTGTGACGATGGGTAATGCAATTAGATGGTTAAAACAAGAAATTTCATTAATCTCGATTGATATTAATGATTCAGATGCCAAGTCACAATTGGTGGAGAAAATTGATACTTTCATTAGGGAGAAAGTTGAATTAAGTGATAAATTAATTATTCAACATGCATCAAATCATATTTCTAATGGTTCCACGATTTTAACATTTGGTAATTCAAATGTCTTGAAAGAGCTTTTTCTATATAATTTTAAAGAATTGGGTAAAAATTTCACAATTATTATTGTTGATTCAAGACCGTTATTTGAGGGTAAAAAATTAGCTAAAATTTTGACAATGAATGGATTAAAAGTTCAATATTCATTAATCACTTCAATTGCATCTATTTTCCAGGACGTTGATACTGTGTTCTTAGGTGCACATGCAATGTTATCAAATGGATTCTTGTATTCAAGAGTTGGTAGTGCATTAATTGCCATGACTGCTAAAAATAAAAACATTCCTGTCTTGGTATGTTGTGAATCGATTAAATTTAGTGATCGTGTTCAGTTGGATAGTGTCACATATAATGAATTAGGTGATAATGATGATTTAGTTGATGTTAAATTGAATCATGTTAAAAAGACAAGTGTTGCGTTACAAAATTTTATTAAAAATCATGAAGTTGAAGAAAAACAACAAAAGGGAGGTAATGGTAGTAAACAAGTTGCTGCTGCTGCTACTGCTGCTGCTACGGCGGACTGTTCAAATAAAGATACTTCTTTAAAAGGTTGGGAGAAAAATCAATTTTTGAATTTATTGAATGTTATGTATGATTTAACTCCACCTGAATATGTTCAAAAAATTATCACTGAAGTTGGTGCATTACCTCCTTCCTCAGTTCCAGTTATCTTAAGAGAGTATAAAGCTACTTGAACTTTAGAACTTGAACTGATTAATTATAATACAAAACTACATGTTTTTTTTTTTTCTAACAGTCTTTTTTTATTTGTATTTTATATATGTTACCTTAGGTTTATTTAATTAATGTAATGCAACAATCAACTTAATGATTTAACATATTCTTCTAATTTCAACCAATTCTGTTTCTTTTCATCATTTCTTTTTTTAGATTCTTCCAATGATCGTTCATAAAGTAATGTACAATGATCATACAAGATTGGATTTGAATCCATGAAAATTTTCATTGCATTGAATGCTAATGATTGGATACTGGTGTTCCAATTATTGTGATTAGGCTTGTTGTTGTTGTTGTTGTTGTTGTTGTTGGCAGTGTTTGAGTTATTTTTTGACGATACACTTAAATCATCATCCATATTTGAATTAAACGAAGAAGTTGAAATTTCATAAAGTGAACTGAAAATAATTGGTAAAATAGTTTCTGCATTCTCTGTAACTAAATTCAAAAAATATTCATTTGCGAAAAATGATAAAACTTTTTCAGAAACTTGGAAATGAGAAGATGAGATACATTTTGATAATTGAACAAATAATGGGATTTCAATTTTAACAAATTCTAAAGGTTCAATAACTTCAAAAATATCTTCAATTTCATTTAAAAACATAACTTCTTTATTTGAATTAATTTTGGGCCAATATCTTAATAAACTCATTATAATTTCTTCTGTTAAGTCAGGATCTTTTTCTAAGAATTGAATGACACAATATGCTAATTGAGGATGATATAAAGATAATGATTTAACTTTATGTAATGGCATCATAACTCTCACTAAGAAAATTTTATGTTCTTCTTTCAAAGGTAATGCAAATCCATTAATGATTGAACCCAAGATTTCCAATAATTCAGCAATCCCATTAAATCTTTCAGTTTCATAAACAAATCTTAGGAAAACATTATTTATTGATCTTCTAATAAAACTTCTTAAACTTAAAAATTTCCCATAGATTCTATGTAAAGTAGTTTTCAAACAATCTCTTTCTCTAATATCCTCGGAATCAAATAACTCTAACAAGGTTAAAATAAAATCATGATCAATGTATTGTTTTGCTAAAGTGTGATTAAAATCCGGACTCTCAACAAACTTCAAGAAAAATTCATAAACACATTGCATATGAGGCCATGACGCCTCAAAGACAGGTTCATCCTCCTCAGGGTCATAAATATCACCTATTGGGTTCATTGGAGGTGGGATTGGTCTAAATAAATTTTTCTTAAACATTGAAACGACATGAGAATACATTTCATCCGTGTAATTTAATCTATTACTTGCAATGAAAAAAGTTAATTCTTGTAAAGTTAATTGTTTAATCTCCTTACCTTGGATATCAGAAGATGGGTCAGTGAAATCAAACATTATATTACATTGATCAACTTTCAACAGGAATAATTCCAAGATTTTATCTGATGGGACTTCGTTAAAAGCAGGTAATTTAACGATGTTTGTATGTGAAGAAGGTTCAAATCTTGAAGATGAATGTCTTTTTGGGGATTTAATTAGATCAATTTCATCGGCTAATTTTGTTGGTGTTGGTAATTTATCAAAAGAGTGACTAGAACGAGGGATACCAATATCTGTTTGATGGTCTTGTAATAATTGTTGTTGTAATTGTTGAGAATGGAAAGCTTGAATGTCATCATGTTGATGATGATCTTGTATTGGAGTTACATTGATATCCGGGAGTTGTGATTGTTGTTGAGACTGTTGTGACTGTGATTGTGATTGTGATTGCTGCTGCTGCTGAAGTGGTTGTTGTTGTTGGGTATCTTGTGAATCATTAGAATCAGGTCTTATTGGAGAAGATGGAGTTGGAGTTTTCATTTCAACATCTTGAGATATGATTTGTTTTGGAGTTGTCACTGGAGATGAGTTATTTGATGTAGGTTTTGTTTTAGAAGGGGATAGAGAAGAAGAAGTTTTTGTTGATTTTGAAGAAGATGCAGAAGAAGAAGTAGTGGTAGTAGTAGCTGTATTTGAATTAGAAGCTGATGTTGTAGATGTAGCTGATTTGGATGTTGATTTTTTGGTATCTTTTGAGTCCTTTTCATCTTTGTCTTTCTTTTTAGAAGAAGATGATTTACGGGTGAGCTTAAAGAAAGTGTTAGTATATGATTAACCATCCAGAAACATGCAAAGAGCATACTCGTTGTTTGAACCCTTTCATCATCTTGGGCAGGTTGAGTTATGAGCTAATAATAAAGGAGTTGGAGTTGCAAGTAATGGGAGTAATTGGAGTTATAGGAGTTGGATGTAGAGTGTGTAGTGTGTAGTGTATAGTTCTGGTTGTTAAGGTGATTGTCTGATGTGTTGTTGTTGATTTTAATAGACGTGAATTGCAGTTATTTGGTGTGAATTTTAGGAGAGTTGTTGATGTTGTTGTTTTGTTTATTTTGGTGGGCAATTTGATTAGTTGTAGAAGTTGGTGTTGATTGCCTAATTGGGTAGTGAAAGTGGTAGTTTAGTTGTATTGTCTGGTGTTTGTTTTGATTAACAGCTGTTTAGCTAAAAGTTGTATGGTTATGATGCTGTAGTGGTGTGGAGTACAGTGGTAGTGCTGGTATGGTCACTAGAAGAGTGGTTCCATTGATAGTAGAATAGTATGAATTTTGATGAAATAACCAAAAGTTACCCTGTCCAGAGACTGCCAGCTTTGAAATTTTTCTTCCTTCACCAAGCAAAATTTTTTTCTTCTTCTTCTACTATAAGAGCATTGAGCATTGATACTTGTAGCTTATGAGTCTATAGGCTCTAGCTAATAGGTCACTATATAACTATATAACTAAAGAACTAAAGAACTAAATGACTGAATGACCACAGATAACTAGAAACATAACACTACTGCAACAGTGGTTTACTTAGTGTTATTATAAAACTACTAAACAACAACTACAACTAAACCACAGCGATGATGAGAAGCCTGATTTGACTACTAGACATGAGAAAACAACTGTACATCAGAACCGCTACACTGAGCTGTGTTTTTCAGTTGTAGTTTAGTTTAGTTATCTATCTAGTGATCTAGTGGTCTAGTAGTCTACTAGTAGTAGTAGTAGCATAGTATCCAAAATTACCTGATTAGGAAGTATCTTTAATACCCACCTCCTAAAACTATGCTATAAACACACGTTGAAGACTGTTGAACTCACAATTGAAACCCACAGTATCACCCACTACACCACTGCTACACCACTGCATTCAATTAACTGAATAACCACACCAAAATGAACCAAACAACTATATGTAGTCACTAGTGTAAAACACGCTCTTGAGATTTCATCTTCATCCTCCCAATGCAGTAATGCCACTGCCTGTTCTGTGCTTGCTTACTGAGCTGAGTGGTGCTATCTGTTTAATTACTGCCCAAACAGGCAAGTCCCAGTGCAATGTTGCCATTTCTGTTTCACCTATTTTAGCACTTCCACTGCAAAGTATATAAACTGCTGTTCCCCCTTAATTAACTTACTATCTCTCTCTCTCTCCTAATTAACACCAGAATAAACTAACTGAAAATGCACAGAACTTACTCATTAAGAAACCAAAGAGCCCCAACAGCCTCCCAATTACAATCACCACCACCTCCTCCTTCAACCACTAGATCCAAATTCTTTGGTTCAAGAGGTTTAGTGTCTTCTTTCAAAAAAAACGCTGCTGGTTCTTTTGGTCCTGAATTATCAAGAAAACTTAGTGCTTTTGTCAAATTGGAAAAGAACTTGTTGAGAGGTTTAGAAGCCGTTGCCAACGAGAGAAGAGAAGTTGCTAGACAATTATCCTTATGGGGTGAAGATAACGATGATGATGTTTCTGATATCACTGATAAATTAGGTGTCTTGATTTACGAGATTGGTGAATTAGAAGATCAATTCATTGACCGTTACGACCAATACAGATTGACCATGAAATCCATTCGTGATATCGAAGGTTCTGTTCAACCATCAAGAGATCGTAAACAAGCCATCACTGATAAAATCGCCTATTTGAAATATAAAGAACCTCAATCCCCAAAAATCACCATCTTGGAACAAGAATTGGTTCGTGCTGAAGCAGAGTCTTTAGTTGCTGAAGCTCAATTATCAAACATCACTAGAGAAAAATTGAAAGCTGCTTTCAACTATCAATTTGATTCCTTGAGAGAACACTCTGAAAAATTGGCTTTAATTGCTGGTTACGGTAAAGCTTTGTTAGAATTATTAGATGATGCTCCAGTTACACCAGGTGAAACTAGATTAGCTTATGATGGTTATGAAGCCTCTAAACAAATTATCATTGATGCTGAAAATGCTTTGGCTTCTTGGACTTTAGATCAAGCTCAAGTTAAACCAACTTTATCTATCAGAAGAACTGAGGAGTATGATGATGAAGAAGATTTAGAAGAACAAGAACAACATTTGGCTGAAACTGAACAAGAGTTTTAAACCTCTTGATTCTATAGTTGTGTTTTAATTGACTAACTAATTTTATATTGAATATAAATTCAGTTTGATTAATTTCTTATATGTACTACATACAATATTTACTTCCCATGCTTGTAGTGATAAATTTAAACAGTCTTTCTTAACACTTGCACTTTAACACCTTTCTCCAACGCGACTGATTTCTTATAACTAGTTTTAAATTCAGGTTTAACATCATCATCATCATCGCCATTTTCCATTGTTGCCACTAATTTCGAGTTTTTAATTAATAAATCATATTTAGCTAAACCACCTCCATGCCTTAACGATTGAATGAATTTGAAATCCACCACTATCAACAATTTCCAACCATTTAACTCGACAACCCGTTTAATCAAATTCTTTTTTTGTAACTGTTGTAATTCAATTGGGTTTTTAATAAATAATAACTCAACAATCTCTTCTTTAATCAATCGACAAATTTCTTCAATCTCATCATTAGATAAATAGATCCGACTCGCATGTTTCAATTGTATCAGATTCTTCCTATTTTTCAACTGTTGTTGTGGGATAACAGCTTCGAAAATTGATTGTTGATTCAAAGGTTTAAGGATTTCTTTTCTGTTTATTGATATTTGGATGGGTAGAGTGATTTTGTTTGATATCTTGATGAACGATAGACTTCGTGGGGGGTGTTAGCTGTTGCAACTGATCTTGTAGTATGGGAGTGAGACTTACATTGATGACATTAATGCTAGAGGTGTTGGTATTATAAATATTTAAAAAGATATAATTATATTGTGAAAAAACGAAATATTTTATAAATTGCTAAACTTGATAACACAACAACCAACATTTTAATTGTCCATGAATTTGTAATTGAAAATTCATCGTGTTTGTTTTTCAATTTATTCAAATTCTCTCCTAATTCCAACACTTCATCAAATTTATTCAATTTAAATTTCAGATGATTCAATTTATCTTTCGAGTTATTTAAAATTTCCTCGTATTTATTTAAATTCACTAAACTTGTCAATATCTTATTATAATTTATCATGAACTCGTTGTACTCAATATCGATTTGTTTAGACCTGCCATCTAACTCATCAATCATTGTCAATAATTTTTTTTTGAAAAGTTTAATTTCATTAATTAGTTGATTAAAATATTTCAAATCTTCAGCTACTTCAACTTCTTTAATATCTATTTGTAACCTTATACTGTTTTCAATCTTGCTCTTCAACTCGGTGATTAATTCTTGAATTTCTTTATCTTTAATATCAATAATTTCATCTGCATTCTGTTCCTCACCTTCATTATTATTATTATTATTATTATTATTATTATTATTCTCACTACCATATTCAATCCCACTATAATCCCCATCATAATCATTCATACTACCATCATAATCACCACTAGTAAAAGTATTAAAACTATTAGAACTTCCAAAATCACCAGTTTTACTATTATTATTACTATAAAATAAATCAACTAATCTTTTCCGATCAACACTAACATCAACTGGTGTCAGTTTGGTAGAACTACCGTTTGAACCACCGTGTAAATGTGGTAGGCTTGATGTACTGGTAGAATTAGTTGAGGTGGATTGTAATTGTAATTGATGTGCTGGAGGACTCGTGAGTTTGATTTTAGTGATTGAATCTGATGAAACTCTGGCATTCAAATCTGGTCGTGGTGTTCGACTGTTTGGTGGGATTCTCAGTTGTTGTGGAGTGGAGTATTCTTTCATTTTGCTCTCTGTTGTGAATTTGTGATGAATTGTAAGAGAAATTAATTTTGATAGGTTTTTTACAGTTTTAGATATTGAGATAACAGAAAAAATTGGAGAAGATTGAATTGAAAGGTTTACAAAGCATATGGAAAAAGAATATTGTGGGATTGGAATGGAATATGATAAATATGGTTTATATCTGAAAAAAGAATGAGCTTAAAAGACTAGGAATTGAAGTTTCTTCTTCGCACTACGTAGTTAACTGTTAAAATAATAAAAATATTGAATATAAAGTTATTAATGATTCAAATAACAAAAAAAAAGAGGACTAACCATACCCTGTCATCCACTCACTTCAGCTAATCCTTCTGAAACAAAAAAAAAGTAAAATATCCAGCTCAAGCTGATAATATTTTCAAAACATCTTCAATTGAGGTAGAACTCTCAATTCTTTGATCTTTGAACCCATTAATCAACACAGTTGGTGTGACATGAACACCATTTTGTCTACCAACTTTTGTGAAATACTTCAAATCATTGGTGACTCCATTACCAACGTTACTATGACCAGATTTTCTTTCCTCGATAGTCAATTTACTTAAAAATTCATCCTTTGGAACAGATAATTCACTGTTTGTGGCAATCACTGTGTCATAGATATACTCATATAATTGGTTACGACCAATTGAAGCACTGGCAGTGTCATAATACAAATCAATGTTCTTGAACAGCTCAAGGGAGAATTCCCAAAATTTCTCTGGTTTCAATTGAGCGAACGCGAATGAGGCTTCATGGACCATAGTGGACGAAGGGTGCCATGGTTGCACGTAGTTTCTAAAGACGAACGTGTACTTTTCTTTACTTTCCGGGTTGGTGATGATGGTGTCGTACCAATTTTTGAATAATTTAGCAGAGTAGAAACATTGATAGTCCAAGTACAATTCGACGGTGGTTGCTGCTGGATTGGAGGATCTGATGATGTGAGAAGCGTAGAATTTTGGTTGTAAAGACATCTTTGGTGTAGTTGTTATTCAGTGGTGATTGTAGAAGAAGAAGAAAAGAAAAGTGCGGGTTTTATACACTAAAAGTATGGAGTTACTCATCGTTGACACCACTGTTGGAGTGCAGCTATAAATAAAATTAAAATTCATGTGTCAGAATTAATTGGTGTATCAGTTGATGCTACAGACTGACTCAACTGTGTCATATCTATCGTTGTCTTCTATTCATAATTTTATATCTCTCTAATATACTTTTCTAGTTGAATGTTTAATGACTGAATTTCTCAATTGCAGGTGTCTGTTTCAAATTCTTGATTTTATTCAAATTATCCTTACCAACACCGGACTGCAGGAGCAATTGTGTAGGTCCAACAACTTTAATGTATCCATCACCTACAAGTTCATTATAAACCCACACACATTGTCTTTTCACATCAGAACTGAGTTCAACCAATTTCTTCCAAATTTTATTGAATCCACTCTTACCAACTGTTTCAATATCAACCACTTTATGATTTTCATCTTCAAATGATCTTTTGATCCCCTGTTTCAAAACTAAGTCATTCAACTGATTAGAAAGCTTCAATGCCACCAAATTCTCTCTTTTAACCAACAATTCCTCATCTTGTAATAAATCAACTGCAAATAAATCAACATTTGCCCTAGTGCTAATAACAACATCTCCACGCCCACTTAGTTGCTGATATGATTTCCAATGTTGTAATCCAGTCAATGTATCTTTACTCAATTTTTCAACTTTCTTATTGAATAATCCACCAAACATTTCATTTTTAACAACATATCTGTTTCTTAACTCTTCACTAATGAATTTTGGTTGTAACAACGTAGAAATACTCAGGTTAACGCCATGATATGCCTCGATTCTAGTGCCATTGAACAAAGCATAATCAAATGTCCCATCCATTTTCAAACTACTTAAATTCCGTCCATTCCCAATCAACAAACTCAATGGTGTCGTAGTTTCAATTTTTTGGAAAAGGAAATTCTTACTCGTAAGAGCACGTCTCACCGGTTGTAATAATGAACTTGAAATTTGCAAATTATCAAGTAAATCTGTTGTTGTTGATCCTTTAACACTAATTAATGTGTTTTTCGCGATGAAAAGTGGTGTTGAACTTGGTGTTAATTGCACAGTGACAAGCCGGGATGGTGAGCCCAGTGGGATGAAAAGAGCATTGTGAGGGATGCTCACTGACTGAGGAAGTTTCATCTCTTCTTCTTTGGCAGTTTGGTCTCAGTTTATATTGGAAAGTTGGGAAAATTTGGGAATTTTTTTATTTTTTTTATTTCACAATATTGGAGAGAAAAATCCAGTGAATTGAAAAGAAATTGGGCAGTTTACAGCAGAGAATAAATCGTTTAAAGTCATCACAGTGAAGCAGTTATATAGTTCAGAGTACTCTGGATTTAACAGTTTTCAAATGGATCAAAAAGCTTGCAAATTGAGCAAGTTAGAGGTGATATCACATTTTGATCTGAGAACAATATTTGCAACAATAAGCACCAAATCAACGCCTTCTCTTATTCCCACCAGTAGCCGCAACAGCAGCAGGTTCACTCTCTTCATCCTCATCACCATCCAACTGGTCTCTTTTCTGCAAATGACGAACAAAAGTATGTGAACTTAAACTAAAGATCCTATCATCATCAGTAAACACCAATTTCTTCTTATTATTCCCACCACCACCTCCTCCACTGGTACCAATACTTGAATGCCCACTAAGACTGTGCGTAGGTTGTATAGATTTAATGTTTTCAAAACCTTTCACGATGTTACCAGAACTGTCGTTTAAATAATGGTTTTCTCGCTGGAAGATCTCTTCTTCAATATGTGTGATTTGTTTATCTAGTAGTTTCTTCTTCTGAAGGGATTCATGGAGTTGTTTCTTCGATGCTTCGTATTCTTTGGCACTCATTTTTTTTTTTTTTTTTTGTAATTCTTGTTTATTTCTTGTTTGTTCAAAATAGACGTAAAATGGGCTGTTCTAAAGGCAGAAAAAACTAAATCTAATAAAACCAGCGCTAGTAAACCACCTGAGATTATCAACTAACCCCCAAACCAGTGAATTTTCCCACTTTATTTCAACTAAAAAACTACAAAATTTAAACAATTTTTTGAATTTTGAAAACAAAAATATACACAGAAAAAAAAAATAAACAAATCTTGCAATACATAAAATCACCAAAAAAGAAGACAGGGAAAAACATGCCAGAAATCGTTTCTGTTGTCGTTGAGAACGGCTCTTCTACAACCCGTGCAGGTTTCTCTAATGAGCAAGAACCATCACTGACTTTCAGCTCAGTGTACGCGTCCAATCCTGAAAAGAAAACACATATTTTTGGTGAAGATAATATTGACAATAATTGTCACGATGAGATCTTCACGGTGCTTCAAGACGGTGTTGTTTACAACTGGGATGCATTGGAGGCTAATTGGGAACACGTGTATTCTCAGTTGCAAGCACCAGCAGATGAATTTCCCCTGGTTGTCACTGAACAGTTATGGAACAATCATAATTCAAGAGTTAAATTAACTGAATTGGCATTTGAGAAATTCAATGTACCTATTTTCAATATCATTAAGAACCCAATGGCCATCACTTACTCAGTGGGGAAATCTACAAGTTTGGTTGTTGATATTGGTGCTGCCACCACAAGTGTTACACCAATCATCGATGGGAACATCTTGTATAAAGGTGCATTGCATTCTAAATTTGCTGGTGATTTCATTAATTTACATATTCAAAATTATTTAAGTAAATTTGATAACTGGAATGGCCTAAGTGGTGTGCAAGGATCTGAATCTTATAAAATTTTCAAATCAAATTCAATTTTAAATGATTTCAAGCAAACAATTACGTCAATATCAACATTCCCTATTGCTAATCCCACTGCAGATTTTGAAATACAACAAAGGCATTATCAACTACCAACAGGTGAAGTCATTAAAGTCAACAAGGAACAAGTATTACTAGTAGAACCATTATTCCATCCAAAATCTTATAAATTACCCGATATCAATTTACCTGATCAATCTCTTGGATTAATTGACTTGATCTTGTCAGGTTTGAAAAAATTAGAAGTTTCTAACCAGGTTTATTCTCAATTATTAAGTAATATAATCATAACTGGTGGATCATCATTTTTAACAGGTTTAGAAACAAGATTATTGGATGATTTAAGAAGATATGCACCTAATTTCCCATCACAGGCAGTGCAGTTTAATGATTTGAATGATCGTAAGAATGCGGTGTGGCAAGGTGCTAGTGTCTTGTCTATGATGAGTAATTTTGATACTCATTATATCACCAAAAATGATTGGTTGGAGAAGGGAGAAAATGTTGTTTCTGAGAAATTTAAATAAGAAACAAATAAATTTTCATGTGTATTATAATTCGTTCTGGCTATTAGATAGAAGAACAGGTTCAGAAGAGAGTAAATTAACTAGATTAAATAATTAAACATTTGTAGTTTCATTTCATTCAGCATTTTCCACTGCCTGACGATGAAAAAAAAAAAAATCTTGAAAAATTCATGACGAAATTTCAACTTTTGAAGACCACCAACTGTTTTGTTTCAGAAAAAGTGCATGTTTATTCGTCAGAAGACACTCAGCACACTCAGAACAACACTTGCCAAACTGAAAATGTCCACTGCTCCAACTTCTTCCACTCCAGAAGCTGCCAACCAAGCAGCAGCAGCAGCAGCAGCAGCAGCAGCAGCAGCTCCAAAACAAAATAAAAAGAAAGAAACAAAACTTCAATTCCAATTGAAAACTCCAAAAGGTACTAAAGATTGGGCTGATAAAGACATGGTTATCAGAGAAGGTGTCTTTTCATCATTATCTTCATTATTCAAACGTCATGGTGCCGTTACCATTGACACACCAGTTTTCGAATTAAGAGACATTTTAAGTGGTAAATATGGTGAAGATTCTAAATTAGTTTATAACTTAGAAGATCAAGGTGGCGAATTAACCTCATTACGTTATGATTTAACCGTGCCATTTGCAAGATTTGTCGCAATGAATAACTTACAAAGTATTAAAAGATATCATATTGCAAAAGTTTATAGAAGAGATCAACCTGCTATGACTAAAGGTAGAATGAGAGAGTTTTATCAATGTGATTTTGATATTGCGGGGACTTATGATAAGATGGTTCCTGATTCTGAATGTTTGGCTTTACTTGTTGAAGGTTTAACAGGTTTGGGGATCAATGAATTTAAGATTAAATTAAATCATAGAAAAATTTTGGATGGTATTTTCAAAGTTTGTGGAGTTCCTGATGAAGATGTTAGAAAAATTTCAAGTGCCGTTGATAAATTAGATAAATCTCCATGGGAAGCTGTTAAGAAAGAAATGATTGATGAAAAAAATCAAACTGAAGAAGTTGCTAATAAAATTGGTAAATATGTTAAATTAAATGGTCCACTAAAAGAAATTTATGGGATCTTAGTTGCTAAAGATGAATTAGTTGCTAATGAATCTGCAAAAGAAGGTTTGGATGATATGAAAATTTTAATTGATTATGTTGAAGCATTTGATATTGAAAAGTTTATTTCATTTGATTTATCATTGGCAAGAGGTTTAGATTATTACACTGGATTAATCTATGAAGCTGTCACCGAGGCATCAGCACCACCAGAAAATGCCAGTGAATTGAAAAAAAATAAAAAATCCGATGATGAAGATGCCTCTGAATATGTTGGTGTTGGTTCCATTGCCGCTGGTGGTAGATACGATAATTTAGTTAATATGTTTGCCACTGCAACAGGTAAAAAAAATGTTTCAATTCCATGTGTTGGTATTTCATTTGGTGTTGAAAGAATTTTCTCTTTGATTAAGGCAAGAGAATCAAAATTGACCTCAAGTATAAAACCAACTGCCACACAAGTTTATATAATGGCCTTTGGTGGTGGTGCTGATTGGAATGGATTATTACCAGAACGTATGAAGATTGCTAAACAATTATGGTCCAAAGGAATTGAATCCGAATATTTATATAAAGCCAAGGCAAACATTAGAAAACAATTTGAAGGTGCTGAAAAATCAGGTGCAATCATTGGAGTTATTTTAGGTAAAGAAGAATTCCAACAAGGTAAATTAAGAGTCAAGAGATTAGGTCCAGAATTTGCTAATGATGATGGTGAATTAATTGAATTAGATCAAGTTGTTGCAAAAGTTGAAGAAAAATTAGCAGAAATTAAATCTTCAAATGATGGATTGAATGAGATTGAACGTTTACTTAAAGGTTTATAGATTATAGTTAATCATTCATTGATTGTTTCAATAATATAAATATATATACGTTTTCCTACCAATGTGCAGTAGTTTCCTCTTCATTATCTTCCCATGATCCAGCCATTCCTAATTTTTGTCTTTTATTTATATGTTCATGATCTTTAATCTCCGCGGACTTATTATTTAAAGCACCATAAGACAGTATTCTTTTGCCCCAATTACTTGCAGCTAATTCACCAGTTTCATCTCTGCATTGTTTTAAAAATGGGATTAATGAGGTACCTCCGGTTCCCTTTTGTTCTTTATCCTTAGCTGTTTTACTTAAACCTGATCTTAAAGTGTTTGTTGAACCTGCTTTTCTATATAACTTAGCTTGCAATATGATATATCTTGTAACAATTTGAATATGTTTATCTCTAAATGCTTTCAACATTGCAATTGATGCATCATAAGCCAAAGTTAATTCTTTATTATCGGAATGATTTAAAACATAACTTCTGATATTTGAAACTTTTGATAAATGTTCCAAAAACCGTTTATGTGGACCTGGCATATATTCTCTCATTTCATTCATGAAATTATTTTCACCAGATTTAACTGATACACTTTTATCATTAATGGTATTTTTATGAATTGGTTTGGAACCAGTTGGATAATGTTCCACACCTAGGATTATATCCAAAGCTTGAATTAACGACGATTGGGCATTAGAACCACCAGAATAACTTCTAAACTCTTGTTCATCTCCATATTTAACACCATTTGGTAAACCAGCCTCAGCCATGTTTTTCCAGCCAGCTAAATATGGTCTGATTCTATAGTAGAACGCGTGAGGATCACACATTTCTTCCATTTTCATCAAGATTGAACCCAGCTCATCAATATGTTGGGCCAAATTTTGTAAACATTTGATGATGGCCATTGAATCACCATTTTCTCTGATCAATTTCATTGCTTTTAAACCTTCCACCAGGCATGGAGCACCTTTATACTCAAAATAGACACTCACAAGATAAAACCAACTTTCGTCAATTGAGCCAGTGTATGTGTTTATAGTGGTTAGTTCGGTTAAATCCCAATTCAGAGGTTTTAGGACATTAAATGTGTCATTAAAAATTGGTTTGAAATTCCAAAGGATTAAACCGGAGTAAGTGGCCAATGGTGGTAGTTCTAACAACTCAGCAACTTGTAATAAGGGCCCAGCAATCTGTTGTGGTAATTGATCTGTTGGTTCATCAGTTCCCCAAATGTAAGCATGAGAAAGAAATGATAGTATTGAATAGGCTCTTCTTAGTTCTCTTTTATCGGAACCTAATTTCTCAATGGTGAGCTGTGGTAGCTTGTCCACCATGACTCTTATTTTCTTCGTGAGCAGTAGTGAGGGCAAGACGTTGACTAAACATTCCCATGGTTTGTAGTAGTCGTCTGATAGTCTTTCCAAGGGCAATGATTCTGGTAAAAAGCCAGTTATTGGCGAGACTTCGTAGTCGGCGAGCACAGGAAGATCCAGCATCGTGTGTTTTGTGTTCTCTTTCTTCAGTTATTAAGAAGAAGAAGAAGAAGCTCAATTTCAGAAATTTTGACTGATTTTTAACAGGTGAGAAAACAACAAAAATTTACAACGAAAAAACATATTTATTACTGGAAATGGCATTTGTGGCAAAAATTTTGAGTGGTGATGCTGCAAGAACTACCGTAGATGGAAATTAAAACAGAAATTCTGAGAAATGATTGCGCCAAAACTGCCTAAAACAGGAAAATCTAAGAATCTCTATTGAAACTTAAAACTAGTCGAAGAAATGAGATGATTGTTTGAACAGAAGAAGTCTAGTTGACGGTGGTGATGTATGTGGAGTGACTGTATATGTCATGTGGCTAAGTGTGTGAGTTTGGTGGATTTTAATGCAGCTTTTAAGTAGAATTATATGTAAAAACTGGTAAACTTGGTGAACAGTGGAAAATTTGTACTTGACCAAATCACTGTTCTAAAAAATCTAAAACCAGCTTTCTTTATAACACTTTGAACGTAGTGAGCAACGTATCACCTCAGTAGCATCTATCTAAGCATGTAGACCAGCATAAGTACAACAAGTATGACTACTTCTAGATCATCTAAACTTTGTA
>JAJMAV010000098.1:0-41319 GCA_030565045.1 Starmera caribaea
GTTCTTTCAGGGATTAACAAATTCTAGATACTTCTATACCATTCACTTTCACCAATCAGCGGATTAGGCTATTGGCTTCCATGAACTTCTGCGGATTAGGCTTGTGTATAGATGATAACTAGAAATTGCAATTCTACCAATTTGCTAGATCGTAGAATCTGAACACTTTTACAAGTTGATCAGGCTTGGAAAACGTCAACTTCGACAATACTATACAGCTAAATATCACTATTAATATTAATATTAATATTTGTGGCACATGAAATAACTTTAATAAGATTAAATAATTTAATATAGTTGCAATATATCTTAAAAGTTTTGCCACAATTAATATTTAAATATACCTATTTAAAATTTGCATACGCCACGTTAAGCAGCTGGTTTAAACGTGTACTACGCTTGTTCATTTACAACGTCGACACAGAGACTACAGCTTATATAATTGAACGAATAAATCAAGGGTTAATGTGCCATGCAAATTATATATAGATATCATTGAATAATTAAATCAGACTTATTTAGTAACATTGAGTTTTCTTCATTGATATCAGCTATATTAAATTAATATTATTAATTATGAATCAATTTTTGAAAGCAATCTGCAAATATGAAGAAAAACATGTCAAACGCTCGTAAGTTAATTGTCGTTGGTCTTTAACATGCATGTCAAATTTCAACCGTTTTTTTTTACAGCTAATATCACTGTCTTCTGAGTTTGAATTACTGGCGTGATCTTCAGTATCAGATCAGCTAGGTTATGAATATTTTAGGCAAAATTTTATTTTCATGCTTATGCTTAACTGTCACATCAAGATTCAATTATTGATCATGATCTGATCGCTTCTACAACATTAAAATTATTACGATCAACGTTATTATTAACTTATAAACGAAAGCAAAAAAAAAAAAAAAAGATAACAAATATTACAAACAAACTTTTCCCCAATCATCTTTTTCTATGACTTCTTGCTAATAATCTTGAGTTCATCCCAGTAATAACTTTCCCATTTCCTGATTCTGTTATTGATGATTTACTTGATTTAATTGATGGTGTATCAGAAATATGAGTTTTTCTGATTGCTGCTTCTGCTGCTGCAACTAATGGATTTGGTTTTTTCCCATTATTACTGCTGATTGGTAATGAAGTTGAAGGAGGAGATGGTGGTTGTGCTTTTCTAACAGGCAGTCTATTTGATAATTTTGAATCATTACTCATATTTGATTTCTTTTTGGCAGATGATTTATTTAACTCTTTAATTCTTAAACGTTCTTTTAACATACTTTCATGATGTTTACCTGTCCCTGTTTCATTAATATCAATTGAATTAACTGATTTATTTAAACTTAATGAGTTATCATTGTTATTACTGAAATTTTCAGAATGATTCAAGTTTGGTGATTTGGTTGCAATACTTGCTGCATTTTTAGCTGCCTCTGAACCTAATAAAGTACCTGCATCACCCGAAGGATCATTTTCTAATTTTTTGATAACATTTTTTTCAATTTGATAACATCTTGATTTAAACAATGCTTGAGTCCATTTATGAACTTCTAAACTTGGTACTTCAAATAAAAATGCTGCATTGAAAGATTGAATGACAAATATTGATAACTCTGAGTTATTATTATTAGAATTTGTACTTGTTGCCAATAATTCTTTGACTTTGATGACAGGATGTAACAAATTAATCTCAGCTCTTAATTCCAAAGAATCAGTTTTAGGATCTCTTCCAAGAATTAATGCTCTACCTTCATTGGTAGCTAATAAAACTCTTGATTTCTTCTCTTGTTCTTGACTCAAAGCTTGAGTGAAAAATCTCTTGAATTTGAACCTTCTACTCTCTTGTTCCACTGGTGATGATGGTTGGGATGATGAAACTTGATTCCCATTTTCAAAATTTGTTATAACTTGACCATCATTACCAACTTGGAAATCATTTAAATTTCTTAAACCTTTCATTGATCCACTAGCAACCTGTTGTAATAAACTACTTGAGCTTGACGATGCAGATGGATTACTGCCCAATGGTGAATCAATTAATTTACCTTTATATTTTTTTTCCAAATAATCAACAGTGGTTATCAATACACCAACATTACCAGATTTAATGATTCTTTCATCAATGTTTTGTAGAAAATTTGAATATTCAATATCAATCTTACTCATTGGTCCAACTTTATGTAAAAGTGGAGGTGGGATAGTTGGTGGTTGTTTTCGTCTATATGATGATGGACTCTGTGTTGCTGTTGCTGATGAAGATTTGGCACTACTTGGTGTTCTTACAGTAGGTGATGATGCAAAAGGTTTCTGAGGAATTGCTGGTGATGAAATTGGTGTCTTATAATCTCCACTACCATTATTATGACCATTGATATTATTAGCGATATTTTGTGCAGCTTCTTTTTTATCATTATAAGCTTTCAAGATATCGCTTGGTTGACGTGATAAAGCAATATTTGCAGCTGCTGTACTAGAAACATTTCTTGAAGCTGGATTAACTGATTTTTTAGTTGTATCAGTGGTTCTTGTTTTTGACATAATAATATCCTCATTATCATCAATTTCATGTAATGTGTCTTCCGATGTCTCTGTATTTGTTGTTGTATCAGCGCTTCCGGCACTGCTTGGTGTGGTAGCAGTAGGAATAACACTTGATGAAGATGGTGTTCTTTTTGAAGGTAAATTAATTGTAATTTTTTGTTTGATAGAGGTATCTAAACCAGGAATTGGTAGCATTGATTTTGCATTAATTTTATAAGGACCAATTAAAGGTAATTCTGAATTCCAGATTTGATCTTGATTATTAAAATCAATGGATTGGAAAAAATGATGTGATTGAATATCTTTTATGGTGTATCTATCATCTGGATTTCTTGTAAGAATTCTTTTAATTAAATCTCTTGCACTCATTGGGAACCCAGCAGTGAAAGCATATTGTAATTTGATAATTTTTTGGAAAGTTAAATATTCATTAGTGGCTTTAAATGGAGGTTTACCTGCAATCATTTGATAAATGATACAACCAAAAGCCCAAATATCACAAGGTTTCCCGATAGCCTTTTCATTCAATAGTTCAGGTGAAACATATTCTGCAGTACCAACAAATGATTTTGCTTTTGTATCTGAAGGATATAATCCAGTAATTTCATCTTTTTCCAATAATTTAGCAGTACCAAAGTCAGTGATCTCAATTTGCATGTTTGAATTCAACAAAATATTTTCTGGTTTTAAGTCTCTATGAACAACACCATTGTCATGCATATATTTAACTGCATCTAAAATTTGTGCACCATAATGTCTAGTAGTTTCTTCATTTAAAGAGCCATGTTGTTTAATCAAAGTTAATAATTCACCATTTTCGGCATAATCTAAAACAAAATATAAACTTGATTCATCTTGGAAAGTGAAGAATAAATGAATTATACCATTTCTTTTCCCCAATCTATTTAATGTATTTTTTTCAATGTTTACATATTTAACTTTTTTCTCTCTAATTATATGTCTTTTATCTAAAACTTTAACTGCAAAATTCCTGTTTGTTGTTTTATCAGTTGCTAATAACACATTTGAATAAGAACCAACACCAAGTGTTTTCCCAAATTTGAAATCTTTAACGTTTTTCCTAATTATAGTTTCACTTGGTTCACCAGTTTCTTCATTTATGGTTTGTTTAACTAGTTTTGCATTGCCTTTCAACTCCCATTCGTCTGAAGTAGTATTTACCAAAAAACTGGAGTTCCCAGGCTGGATGTTACTTATGGAAACTTGAGGGATGACATCCAAACTATCATCAGTACCATTAGTTTGGTTTAATTTTAGATTAGAAGAAGTTAATGCACGCAGGGGCATTGGCTCTTGAAATGAATTGTCTGGTGTTGGGGGAGCTGAATGAATTGAGTCTCCGTTGGCAAGTATTTCTGAATGGCTGGATATATGAGTTGCTAAATCATATAAATTCAAATTGACTCTTGGGACTGAGGTGTTTTGTTCGTCATGAAGGGATTCTTGATCACTTGGGAGTGATATTTGTGACGAAGTGTCTTGAGTGTTGTTGTATGAGAAGGACATGTTCGGTGATTCTGGGTTTTTGAAATTGCAA
This sequence comes from Starmera caribaea, assembly GCA_030565045.1. Lineage (NCBI taxonomy): Eukaryota > Fungi > Ascomycota > Saccharomycetes > Phaffomycetales > Phaffomycetaceae > Starmera > Starmera caribaea. The sequence continues at coordinate 4,101 of JAJMAV010000098.1, forward strand.
AAGTTGACGGTATGTAATTATTAGACTGGATAACTTGTAAGGAATGTTGTTGTTAATTCTGTATAGCTAGCTAGCGGTGTGTGTGTGTGATTTCAGCAGGTGTCTGTCCAGCAGATCTGTCTGTGTGTCGTGTATATCTTCTGATGTTTCTGTGCAAGTTCCCGCTGCGAGCTGAGGATGTCCGTCGACTGTTTGATGGAGAGTGGCAAATATGAATGTTTGCATTGTTTTGATTTTATTTTTAAGAATATTTATATTGCTGTCGCAGTATTTTTAACCCAAAATTTCCAATATTGTCGAGTGAAATCAGGAAGCAGGAACCAGAAGAGAGAAGACAGAACGGAAATGTGCTGGTTGGAACGAGCGTGCCTAAATTGTTGGAAAACACCGTTTTAACCAGTTTGAAATTCAACGATTTTGTGTCAATTGTCTATGTGATACAAGCAATGAAGTTATTGGAAGCTCTAATTACCATAATCAAACACTTTAAGCAGAGTGCATGCGATGATTGGTGTTATCAGTGGCCCTACAGCATTAGTCAAATAGAGCTTGATTTCACGGAATTTGTTCACCATTTAGAACCAGAGATAGTCAGTGGATGTGATATAAAAAGTGTTACAAAACGAGCATCGGTGTCGTTTCTTGATGTGGACGAGACTAGTAGTCCAAGCCAACAGAGCAGGGACACAACAATTTATACAGATCCATTACAACAAAATACTAGAGATGATTCTGGTACTGGAAGTGATAGCGTTAGAGAGGCAGTTAGCACTAGGATTCGTCTGAGAAGAATTATAGAACTGATACGAAGCAGAGTTGGCTCTTCTTTAACTTTGAGACGTCGTGAGAGAGTACGCGGTCTGTTGTTTAGACGTGGTGAAACCAGTGGAGAGCAAGAGCAAGAGCAAGAGCAAGAGCAAGAGCAAGAGCAACCAGGATATGTGGTCACTAGTAGAAATGATGATGATATTGTCATGATTGATACAGACGATGAAGAGACAAGCGGAATATTTAGTCAAGCTGTGATCCAGCGTATCCATAGAACCAGAGACTCCAACTCTACAGCTTTATCAACACCTGCAGACAACTCACCAGTAAGATCTGGATTCACTGGTGTTAGCAGCACACATTTTATATTTGATGATGAATCAGAAGAAGACACACCAGAGCTGTATACAGGACCTCATTCTCAATTTTTACAAGATCAACAAACACAAAGATCCGGGTTTGTCACATTTGAACCAGAAGATGTGGAAAATAACAGTGCTAGAGAGCGTCAAACACAGACTTTCTTGTACCAAATGTTAATGCTGAGAATGCGATCATTAAGAATTCGTATAGGAAGAGACTTGATAGGACGAGAAGTGGTGGATGATAGAACAAATAGACAAGGCAATGTTGTTCCTATTGTTGTTGATACTGCACAATTACAAGTGAATGAATCACCAAACGTTATTCTGTCAACTAGTGAAGAAACAACTTACGAAGAAGAAGAGAAAACACAGAAAACACATGACTTCCACCGTTATTCACTCCAAAGAATGCTAGGAATCACAAACTCTCCCGATATACGAGCCCACAGAGCCAATTCTGCACAGCAAGTCAATTCCACAGCGGTTAAATATTTCAGATAAGTATTAAATAAATTTCATAACTGTTTGATACATAGTGAAAAGTTTGTATGTAGAGCTCAAAAATATTATAAGTCGAAATGTCGAAAAAAAAAATTATTTTCTTTTATCTTGAAACCACCAATTTTAGACTTGAGTGCCTTTCCTTCCTGTTGTTAATTTGCAGAAACCATGTCCACTGAAGAACTTGCCAGTTCCACTGCGTCCATCTCATTGAAAGAAACACCAGCACAAGCTGAACTAAAACAAGAACAAAAAATCACTCCTTGGGAAGTTTCTGGTGCAGTTGATAGTAATGGAGATGCAGCAGCTATTGATTATGACAAATTAATTAAACAATTTGGTACTAAACCTATCACTGAGGAGACTTTAGCTCGCTTCACTCAAGTCACAGGTCATCAACCTCATCATTTCTTAAGAAAAGGATATTTTTTCAGTGAACGTGATTTCAGTAAAATTTTAGATTTATATGAACAGAAAAAACCATTTTTCCTTTATACAGGACGTGGTCCAAGTTCCGGTTGTATGCACTTGGGGCATTTAATTCCATTTTTGTTCACGAAATGGTTACAAGAAGTCTTTGAAGTTCCATTAGTTATTGAATTAACAGATGATGAAAAATTTTTATTTAAACCAAAATTGACAATTGAAGATGTTAAACATTTTGCAATTGAAAATGCTAAAGATATTATTGCTGTTGGGTTTAAACCAGAAAACACTTTTATTTTCAGTGATTTAGCTTATATGAACAGTGCATTTTATGAAAATATTGTTCGTACATCTAGACAAATTACCACAACTACAGCTAAAGCTGTTTTCGGTTTCCAAGATTCTGATTGTATTGGTAAAATCCATTTTGCATCAATTCAAATTGCCACTGCGTTCCCATCATCATTCCCTGAAGTTTTGGATTTACCAGCTAAAACTCCATGTTTGATTCCATGTGCCATTGATCAAGATCCATATTTTAGAGTTTGTAGAGATGTTGCGGATAAATTGAAATTTAGCAAACCAGCATTGATTCATTCAAGATTTTTCCCAGCGTTACAAGGTCCATCAACTAAGATGAGTGCTTCAGATGATTCAAGTGCAATTTTTTTGGATGATACACCAAAACAAATTGCTAAAAAAATCAATAAATATGCATTTAGTGGTGGTCAAGTTACTGTGGAAGATCATAGAAGATTAGGAGGTAATCCAGATATTGATGTTTCATATCAATATTTAAGTTTTTTCCTTGATGATGATGAAAAATTACAAAAAATTCATGATGAATATAAATCTGGTAATTTATTAAGTGGTGAATTGAAAAAAGTTGCCATTGATGAAATCACAGAATTTGTTGTTGCATTTCAAGAAAGACGTAAAGTTGTTGATCAACAAGTTGTTGATTCATTTATGAAACCACATAGATTAACAAGAAGAGAATAAAATTACAGTTTTTATTCAAATTTTGATATTTGATTTTATTATACAATTGTTTTTTATTTTAGTTTGAAATATTTAGTAGTGAATAATTATATAGATTCAATATATTTAACTAGTTGTTCGATGGTGATAATTTTAATGTTTTTCTCTTTACCAAATTTAATACAATCATCTAATCTCATCATTAGACCATCTTCATCTCTAACCAATTCACAGATGGTAGCAGCAGGTTCCAAACCAGCCAATTGAGTCAAATGAATAGATGCCTCGGTATGGCCTCTTCTTTTGAGTAATAAACCATCTACAGCTCTTAGTGGTAAAATATGACCAGGTCTCATAAAATCCAAAGGTTTTGAATCTGGGTTAGCTAATTGTCTCGCGGTCAAAGCTCTATCATGAGCAGAGATACCTGTAGTGGTACCTTCTCTGTAATCAACAGTGATTGTGTAAGCGGTACCATGTCTATCATCATTTTTTGGTAACATTGGAGGTAAATTTAGTTGATCTGCACGTTCATTTGATAATGGAACACAAACGAAACCGGAAGAATGACGTATTAGAAATGCCATTTTCTCTTGAGTGGTGTGTTGAGCAGCAATGATTAGATCCCCTTCATTTTCTCTATTTTCATCATCCATAACGATCAAGAATTCACCATTTTCTGGAGTAATAAAGTTAGTTAAAAAAAAAATAATTAATACCGTTGAAAGGTTGTGGTGGTGGGTGGACGTACTGAATGCTTCGATGGCTTCTGGGATTGGAATGAAGGACATGATATGTGTTTGTGTGTTTGGTTGGTGGGTGGTTAGCTATAGTACTCTGAAGTTGGAATAACGAGAAGAGTGTGATTTAAATATGATCAATGTTGGACGATGTATAAATTTGGTATTTTCTGCAAATGATTAATCATTAGAAATTGGAATATCATGTACTGATCATGTATGTGTGTAGTTAGAAGAAGAGATATTTGTCATGATTATTTGGAAAACATTTATAATACATCTACTTACTAGTTAATCTCTTAATCAGATAATCAGTTAATCTACCATCAAATCAGATATTCTATCCATGATCTTCTTCTTCTTCTTCTTCTTCTTATATAAAAGTTGAATTAGAAGCTAAAAAAAACCGAAAAAAATTGTGGCAAGTGTCACGTGTACAGTCACGTGATTTATCAATAGTTATTTATTATTAATTCATTACATAATACAAATACGTAATACTTTACTAACACACACGTGACACATCACGTGACACGAAAAACCAACTGATTTCAAAAATCGGGCTTTGGACCTTGGTGTTCCACTAGTGAAAAATCGGGCAATTCGTTTACAACTTGCACAGAAAGAGCAGAGTTAATTATTACATATGTACAAGAATTGAGTTTATTACCCGTGGAAATTGGTTTTCGCTTTGAAAAGTAATTTATATTTAAAGACGCACTTTTTCTTTCACTTTCGAGTTTTATTGTAGAGTCAAATAATTTTATAGCAACAGCAACAGAGCAACAGCAACAGCAAACCACTTATAATATAAATAAAATAATCACTGAAAATGAAAATCTTAACTCAAGACGAAATCGATGCTCATAGATGGGCCACAGCAATTGGTGGTATCAAAGGTACTGCTGCTGGGTTCCTAGTCACTGCTGGTATCTTCAAATTAGGTGCAAGAAAATTCCCAGGTTTCCCAAAAAATCTAACTTGGTCCATTAGAACTTTATTGTTCATTGCTCCACCAACTGTTGGTTGTTCAATTTGGGCCGAAGAAGCCTCTAATGAATTCGACCGTCAAATGTATTCAAGTGAAGTTGAAGCTAAAAAACGTTTGGAAGAACATCAAAAATGGGCCAAATTGCCATTATCTGAAAAATTGATCAATGGTGCAATCAATAATAAATATAAAATCATTGTTGGTGCATGGGCTGCATCAATGTATGGCTCTTGGGTTGTTGTTGACAGAGATCCAATCATGACCAAAACCCAAAAATTGGTTCAGGCAAGAATGTATGCTCAAGGTTTAACCGTCATCTTGTTATTAGCTGCTATGGGTGTTAGTATGTGGGACGAGGAAGCTCACCCAGAACATTACAAGAAAGATGATAAAGAAGATTGGATGAAGATCTTGGAAGATGAAGCTGAAAAGGAAAAACCTAGTCCAAATAAAGCTGTTCAAAGAGTTAACATTTATAAATAAATAAGACAGACAAATTTTTTTAAGGTGTCACTGTTGGGAGAATGGAATATTTATAGATGACTAGAACCTCCTTCAATTTCAAATGAGATAAGACTGCTACGACCAATCATGATGATATAAATGAACGTGATGATTTTACCTTTTTTTTTTCTTTTTAATTAAATAATAATATTATTATTATTATTATTATTATTATATTTTCTATGGTATTAATGATTGTAATTTATACAACAGTTTCTCATTCATAATAACAATGAATTGTGGCGAAACTTGTCTACCAAATTGTTCAAATGACTCAAATTTCTGTAAATTATTCTCAGTATCATAAAAATACCAATTATTTATACTCCAAAATAGTTGAATTTGTAAATCTTCAAAAGTTGTTATATTCAAGAAAAGTTGTTTCTGTTCGTGATCTGTATCTATGATTATTGATTTGAAATAATCTTTGAATTCTGTTTCCACTCGTTGTAGCTCATATTCCATCATTTCATCACTCGAGCTGTGAATTGTTAAAAACAAAACAACAATATTATTTTTCTACATACAAAAATCTTCTTTACATTTAATAAATTTATTAATCTCATTTTATATACATACACATTCAACTCCAAAGCCAACTAAAAGCCTTTCTTTTTAGTGAATTTCTTCTCTAAATCACCAGTATCCAATTTAGTATTTCTAATAAAATATAATTTTGGATTTTTACCTAGTTTCATTGGTTTGGTTTCACGAGAAATAACATCAATCTTAGAAATAGTTGGACTGAATAATTTGACTCTAATTTCAACACCTAACCCAGAAACTTGATTTCTCAATAACAATGAACTTTGTAAACCTTTCTTAGAGATACCAATGATTTTACCAACAAATGTTGGAATTGATCTTGTAACATAACTAACTCTTACAACATCCCCTGGATGAACTGTGCTTTCATTTTCAGTCAGCACTAATCTTCTTCTCCAGTTGGTTGGGTCTAGTCTATCCATTTGTTCTTCTTCAAATAGTTTATTAACTTCTGATTTGCCCTTTTTGAAACCTTTTGGTGGTGGATAAACTGGAATCATTTTACGTGTTGGGATTTTCAAATGGATTTGTGCAACTTGCACCAGTGGCTTCAAGTTCACATAGCTCGACACAACTTGTGGTCTTAAACCAGCTGAACGAAGAAACATCTTTGTGTGGTTGATTGTTGGTTCTTAATTCATGAAATATTGAAAAATTTTCGATGTATTTTTGATTTTTTGGACAAAAATTTCTACAATTTGAAGCTTACAACAGTTATGAAATGAATGAATGAATGGATGAATGAATGAATGAAAAAACACAATTAAAATGATTAAATGACAAGGCAGAAAGGAAAGACAAACAGGCAAAAAACACTCAGAATCTGCTTTTTCTTCTTCTCCCACTGAATTTCGAGTCCTGAGCAACTTTTTGTCCTCTTTTTCTCATCACCTCTTTCTTTCTAGCAACATACTCTTTTCTAGTCTCCAATTTACGTGCCATTTTCTTGCTTAGCTTCTTCTCTCTAACAACCGGTTCATCCATCGTCACTCCTTGTAAATTCATCTGCGTTGTAGAGTTTCCGGCACTTAACACCAAATAATATTTACGATTTTTCTTACTCTCGCTGTTATCAATCACAAGACCACCTTGGAAACCTGCTAATTTGGCACTGCTCAATATAGAATCAATTTGATTATCGTTCATAGGGTAAAATTGGCCAACGAATTTCCCACCTCTTTTCAAACTGGCAAAAAGTGTATTGAAAAACCTCAGCAATCTCTTGGATGGATCAACATTCGCCGTGTCAGCGTTACACAACCATTGAATAGCTGAGATTGAGATGGCTGCATCAAACGTCCCTGCTCTAAATGGAACACCATTCCCCATATCTGCCAACATCAAATCACCATCCAACTCACGGTCCAAACCTGTTGCCAGCATCGATGCAGAGATATCCATCCCACTCCACACATGTCCCTCTTCACTCAGGATCTCTCCACTGAGCCCGGAACCACACCCAACATCCAAAATGTAATGTGGATAGTCTTCTAAATTCAGCAGTTCGAGTGCTCTGAATGTCATTTTTGCCTGGATGTGTTGCACACGAGTGCTGCTTGTGTATTTCTTGGACTCGCTCTCGTTGTAGAACACTTCTGGCGGTGCGAGCTGCTCTGGACGGGACATTTTTTTGTTCTTTCTTTCTTATAAAGTACTGAAATACTAAAAAAAAAAATTTCAGAGAATTTACTTATTTATTTTTTTTCAAATTTCACTCTAAGTTCCCAGATCTTTATCAAGAAGCATCAACCAACAACACATTAAATTGACACATTTCAGAACAACAAAAGAACAAAAACAACAAAAAATGACCGCGACACAGTACAGACGCCACCCGATCCTCAAGGACCACTTGCTGCAACACTCACAAACAATCCTGGACAAGACAATGTCCCAACAGTCAACTTTCTCTGGGTTTTTTGTCGTGTTCTGGTTAGGCACATTTTTCTTTGTTCTTGATATTATTGTTCATCATTACAATCAGTTTGGTTGGAACTCTGCGATAGTACAGTTGCTATATAAAGACATTGTATGGGTCGGAATAACAGATCTGTTCATGTATCTATCAATCTATTTTGTATTTTTTTTACAACTTGCCATTAAAAAAGGGGTGATTAATTGGAACGGAAGTGGATGGTTGATATTAAGTGTTTATGAATTAGGATATTTTGTGCTGTGGTTATTGTTCCAAGAGAAAAGAGCGTTCCCATGGATTGCTAAAATCTTTTTGTTTCTTCATCAATTTGTTCTATTAATGAAAATGCATTCATATGGGTTTTTCAATGGGTACCTTTGGGGAATTAAATCGGAATTAAATCAGCTAGACTCAAAAGATCTTGCAAAATTGGAGAAAGACCAACTAGAGAAATATCAAATTGATAAAGATTTTTGTAAATTAGAATTACAATCAAATTCATCATTCCCGGAAAATATCACTTTCAATGATTTTTTCTGGTATACGATGTTCCCAACGGTTTTATATCAAACTCAGTACCCACGTACCACAAAGATCAGATGGGTTTATGTTTTTGAAAAGATCTCTGCGATTTTTGGCGTCATCAGTTTAATGATTGTGTTGGCACAAAATTTCATGTACCCATTTGTTATGAATTGTCTTAGTTTAAGATCCTTGCCTCTAAGTATGCGCTTACAACAATTTCCAATTCTACTACTTGATATCATCCCAGTTTTCTTAATGATCTATATCCTAAACTTTTATCTGATTTGGGATGCAATCTTGAATTGTATCGCGGAATTAACAAGATTTGGTTCAAGAGATTTTTATGAAGATTGGTGGAATTGTACTTCATGGACTGAATTCTCAAGAAAATGGAACACTGTGGTTCATAAATTTTTGCTAAGACATGTTTATCATTCTTCAATAAGTTGTTTCCAATTAACTAAATTTCAAGCAACTATTTTCACTTTTTTATTAAGTTCCATAGTTCATGAATTTGCAATGTTTGTTATATTCCATAAATTACGTTGTTATTTATTCATATTACAAATGATTCAATTACCTTTGGTGGCAATCACTGATTTAACTGGATTAAATAAAGGAATTTGGGGTAACATTTTCTTTTGGTTTGGAATTATGACGGGTCCTTCATTAACTTGTTCACTCTACTTGCTATTCTAAGAAAAAAGGCACACACAAACATCTAGAGTCTAATAGCTATATATACATATTATATTTTATTTATAAACAGGGAACGACAATTTTTTTTTTTTTAACGATAAATCTCATCAAAAGGTCTTGTATCATTAAAACATGAATCGAAAACTTCATCAACAACTTTTGCCGCATGTTCTTCATTCAAACAGTTCGGATTCTCTTTCACCGATAAAATGGCTCTACGTCTAACACATTCCTGATGTCCTTTACCAATAGTCATAAACCCACGTCCTCTCAATTGATTCATCATTCTACATTCTCCACTTAATGAACTTGCTCTAATCTCGGAACAAGCATGATGTTTCAAGTTCAACCAGTCAACTTTGAATTTACTGTTATCATAATAATGCATCAATTCATGTGCTAAAGTATCTTCCAAATGATTTTTACTCAAGATTCTATTTTGACATAATAAAATCCCCAATTCAGGATGGAACCCACCAGATTTAAATTCATCACAAACATCACAGATGATCTGTGAATTATCAACCTCTACTCCTAATTTTTTAATCTGTTGTAACATGAAAACAACTGTAGGTGAAGTGGTGATGGCAAAATCTCTATATTCATAACATCTTGCACAATCAGAAACTTGTTTTCTTGCCCTTGCGTCTTCCTCGTACTTCTCTTTCAACTCCGGTGTTAGCCCCAGTCCTGTCGCATATTGCATCGTACGACGCCACCATTCAAACCTCGAGTTCTCAGTCATTTTCTTTCTCCTTCTTTCTTCTCAATATTCAATCTTTTCTCTTAGTAAACAAAATTCAGAAAAAAAAAATTATAAAATTGGCCTAGAAGAAAAAATTAAAGCCAAAATTTCAACTGTATTGAAGAACCCCAAAAAAAACAGAAAGAAAGAAAGAATGTCTAATATTTGGGTCGCTGCTGCCGATAACGATCTCCCTCGTGTCTCAAAACTTATAGCTACAACAGAACTCACACCAAACTCAAAAGATCCAAATGGCTATACTCCAATCCACGCAGCTGTTTCCTACGCACATACAGATTTACTAAAATTTTTAATTGATAATGGAGGTGATATCAACATTCAAGACGAGGAAGGTGATACCCCATTACACCACGTGGAGGAACTGAGTATGGCCAAGATATTAATTGAAGAATATAAAGCAGATTGGAAAATTAAAAATTTAGATGGATTAACTCCAGTAGAATATTTCGAGCAAGAAGATGAGTACCCTGAAGTTGTTCAATATTTACGTTCTTTGAGTCATGAACACGCGGGTGAGAATATACTGGATAACTTACCAAAACCAGATGAAGTTGAACAGAAAATTAGTTATAGTTATCAAACAAATAATGATTTAAGTATTGAAATTGATGATGTTAAAAGAGAAAAATTAAGAGAGATTGTGGAAGGTGAAAACCCAGAGGAAGGATTGGAGAAGTTTCTTAGAGAACAAGTTCATGATAAACTGTTTGGAGAAAATAGTAATAATAATAATAAAGAAGAAGAAGATGATGAACATAGTTCTAAAAAGAGAAAATAGATTTTTTTTTTTTTTTTACAGATAGTTTTAAAAGTCATGTAATCTCATATAGTTCATACTGTTGTTGAATATAATCACATTATTATACATTTTTTTAATTTACCATCTTTAATTTTTTTCTTTGATCTACCATTCTGCTTAGTAGGTTTAACTGTTTTGGAATCTTTTTGATATTTTTTTTGTAATGCATTAGCTGCTTTCATGTCTTCCTCCTCTTGCATAGCCATTGCCAAAGCTCTATCCAAATCATCTTCATTTGTTCCATCATCAAATGGATTAGAACTATCTTCTAACAATGGTTTGAAATCACCTGTGAAAAATGAATTGTTTTGTCCATTAATTGATAATAAAGATTCCCAAACAATTTTATTATCATTAATGAAACCATTATCTGTAACTAAGAAGAAAACATCATTATCATGCTTAACTATTGTGCTAAAATGATCATTTCTGAAAAAAACCAATATTGAATTCGGATTAATTATATTTTTCAAATAATTTAAACCTGAAGGAGTTAATTGAGTGGCAGTTCTTCCAAAGAAACTTTTAATTTTGATTGAATCTTGAATGATTTCTTCATCAACAGCATCTCTATCTTGTTTATTCTCTAAATCATAAGCTTCAATTAAAACATTTTGGCAACTTTCATATGAATTATGTTTCATTAATGCATCATACTCCAAGTCTGCCGGGTCTGCAATCCATCCATGTAACAAATTGATATTCAAAGTTCTGAAAATGCTCAACTCTTTACTATTTTCAAATCCTCCATTGAATTTAGGATTCACAGTTAAACCTTCACTTAAGACATTCAATAACATCAAACTTTGATTCACATCCTCTGGTGATGCTGTGATATTAGATTTGATAACTTCTGCTAAAGCACTGTTCAATTCATCTAACATAACTGTGTCTTTACTATTAACTAGCACAACAAGATCATGTATCGCGGGGGAACTTGTTTCATTAACGGTAAGTAACAATGTATTAATCAACGCCACCAATGCACATGGTCCGTTTTCATTTTGCACTAAGATGTTCCGTTTGCCGTTGAAATCAATTGTTTTAGTCTTGAATTGGGACATTGTGAGGGTGGTTCTAGGTGAACTTTGAAATTAAAGGGGGTTGTTTCATTTACACATTTAAAAGAGTTGAAAATTGATGATTTTTAGATATGTACTGGAGATTTTCAGAATCTTGGAAATTTTAGTCAGCGATTATCCTCGTTTTGCTTGACGAATTATGTGTCAAAATACAGTTGAGTTGAATGAGTTGAATCATTAGTAGATAGCAAGAGTAGCCACTTATAAACTAATTGTAAAGTCACTTATAAATTACAGTGGTTCTGCTATAAACTTTGGTTACTGAAGTTAAAAGAAAAAGCTATTATTCTTTACAAAAAATCATGAAATTCAGCTTCAGTATCAAAGGAAGTTAAAAATAATTAATAACCTTCCTATGATTGAGTATTATGAATATTAATTACAGGTTTTAATTAATAATTGCTCTTCTTCATACCATTCAATCAAAATTCAAGTTCAGCTTCTTTGATAGTTCTCCTTCAAATTGTTTTTCTCATATTCAATCATCTTAGTGTTCTATAATTTCTCTCATTAATGAGTACTCATAGGTAACTTATAATTTTTTTGATCAATCTATTTTAAAAGAGATATCTAAATTGAAAAAATAAAACTCTCTTTCATTAATTTTTTCAGTATATTTTAAACATATTGTTGAAAAATTTAGTTACATCCATTATTGACTATTTTAATTTAATTTGAAGCTGGTACACACAGTTATAAGTGAATGGTAGTACACTCTTTAATAAGTATTCAATATTATTAATTATAATTATAAGTGGTTTAATAATTAATTAGTTAGAAAGGTCTACCATAACGCAAGTATTTTTTTAGACTCAAAATATTCGATCATTAAAATTATAATAACCTTTTTTTAGAAGAGCTACTTTGATTTTACTTTATTTTGAGCTGTTAATATAATCAAGCTTACTAGAGTCTAGTACTATGTATAAATATAATTTCAATATTATAACATTAACGTCAGCCTTTTATAGTTTTTGCAAATCCATTATATGTTTGAGAAAAATATTTTGAGTATTCATCCCTGCAGAAAGTCGAACTGGTAACCAACATGCAACTTTGACACAAAAATTATTCAAAATTCAAATCATCATAGTAAAAATTGCCGGGATATAATGAGGTTTTTTTTAAAACAGCTTGAGACAGCAGACAATGAGCTGTTGGTATCAGTAGCCTACCGTATACAGTCCATCAAAGAGGGACAGGTGCTCGAAATTTTTCCAAAAAAAACAATTAAATCTCTTTGTAACACGGTTCATCCTTATGCAGGGGAACTGCTGATCATCTCTGTATTATTTCTAATTGACTAAATGTCCATAAGGACAAAATGTTACGTAAAAAAGACAGTCATTACTTGCCACAGTGCTTATCTAATCAGCGCACGAAATTGTAGCGCATGCGCATACCAACGTCTTTCAAGAAAAGCTTCTATGGCCAAGTTGGTAAGGCGCTACACTAGTAATGTAGCGATCCTCAGTTCGACTCTGAGTGGAAGCAATTTTTTATCTTTTAACTTTTTTGCTTAATCTTGCGTCTGAGGCACGGAACTCTGCATAATCTGATTTCCCGATTTATTTTTTTCGTTATCCCGTTGTTTTGGCTGATGAGTTCACTGGACTGGAGAACCTGTTCATTTGACCATCAGCTGGTTGTTGCAAGTTGCAGCTCACAACCCTATTTTCACCAGTTTGTGACGCACAGAAGCATGACAAAATTTTCAAGTGGTTGCCAGAGTCCCAAAGTCCACGGTTTCTGTCAAATGCTGTTTTTGCCTTATTGTGCATGAAAGTCAAAAAAAAAAAAAATTTTATGGAAAATTATTTCGAGACTTTTCTTACAATTATTTTAAGTAGTTGGTCTTGATTCTTGCTGGTTAGTTGAGAGGATATCACTGTTCAGATTAGTGATTAGAAGGTTCATATTGGTTTAATCAAGTCTTATCTCAATTATCATCCAAATCAAAGCAGTATTTATTCTGAAATCACTGAAAGATCAAAAAATTTTTTCTTTCGAAGAATCCAATAATGAATACAACCATTAGCTCAGTTACTGAATTAGATTTAGATCTATTGTTCCCAGAACTTCGGACAGTCGAAGCTGAAAAGCCAATGTCTATAGAGGAGATCAACGAAGCATTGGATCTGACATTGAGAGAGATCAAACAAACTCCAAACGTTTCTGAAATGAAATTGACAACGGCTGCTAAAAATACTAATCCAATACCATTGATCAGTTCACAGCCATTGAAAAAGAGAAAGTTGAATACTAGTGAAGCCTATCAATATCAACAACAACAACAACAACGAGGCGAGAATTCAAACTCTGCAACATTAAATTTCATTCCATTTCAACAAAATCAATTTCAAATTCCACCAACACCAGAATCTGTTGTTTCTGATCAATCAAGAACAAATTCACCATTATTTTCGGGATTATCACCAGATCAACAGACTCAAGTTGCTACCAATCAAATCCCTTCATTAACAAGAACTCCAAATACAATTAGTATTCATGAATATAATTTACTCAAACAAGATTATGAAATTCTATTGAAAAAATTTAAGAAACTTGAAGATGATTTTCAGAAAAAATCAACTTCATTTAATAAATCTGTTGAAGTTTTAAAACAATCTGAAATTAAAAGAATGGCTTTAGTTCAAGAAAATTTGAAATTGAGACAAACTTGCTCAGATTTGATTTTGAATTAAATAACTAGCAAAAAAAAAGACAACAACAATTTTACTACCTAAAATCACAATTGCATAGAATCATTTGAATTCTGGATTGTTAAGATATTAACACAATTCAAATGGTTTATTACACAAGATGTAAAACATTAAACAATAAAAAAAAACATCAAAAATTAGCATATTTAGCATTTAGTTTAATAAACTAAGAATCATTTTTAATACTTTTAAATTGTAGATTTTGACATTTCAATAACTTATTTTTTGATAACCATAATATTTAAACATTAAAAGTGCATACAATGTACATGGTCATTAGAGTACATCAACCAATTTAATAATAAAAAGTCTACAATTTTGTTGCAAAAATTAACCATTAATAAACATCAATAAAGAAATTTACATAACAATAGCCTTCAAACTTAGTTTTTAGCAGTGTAGGTTAAGTGACATTTACCACAGTATTGACGGTCACCGTGGTTGGCCATGAAAACACCAGCACCACAAGTTTCAGCTGGACATTCTCTTCTTAAACGTTCAACTTTACCATCTTTGTCAACTTTGTAGTAAGTTAAGACAGCTAACTTGACTTTTTTGTGTTTGTGTTTGATTTTTTTTGGGGTGGTGTAAACCTTCTTCTTTCTCTTTTTACCACCACCTCTCAATCTTAAGACCAAGTGTAAAGTGGATTCTTTTTGGATGTTGTAGTCAGATAAAGTTCTACCATCTTCCAATTGTTTACCGGCAAAGATTAATCTTTGTTGGTCAGGTGGAATACCTTCTTTGTCTTGGATTTTAGATTTGACATTGTCAATAGTGTCAGAAGATTCAACTTCTAAGGTAATAGTTTTACCTGTTAAAGTTTTAACGAAAATTTGCATCTTGGTTTGTCTGCAACAGAATGCTGTACCTGTTAGTATTAAGACATCTTTCAAACTCCACAGGACTTCGTGACAGAAACGAAACCTCTTTATCACTGTGAAACTCACCTTCTTTCTTGCCAAAATTGTTTACTCTGAAACTAAAATTTTGAAATTTCACAATTTTTCATATAAATTTTGAGTGCTGGAAGGAAAATAATCTAAACATCCAAACATCTTTTTTTCTTAAAAATTGAAATTAAAAAAAAAAGCTGTTTGTGGCGCATACCGTTATTTTTATAGCAGTCACTCAAAAGTTGCCCAAAACAGATAAATCCTGACACCACAGCTCAATTCTGATTTTGTGTCAAGCCTCAGACAGATCAACAATTAACTAGTCTAAATCTAGCACATATAAATAGATCAGTGACATTGTATACATACTCAAGAAAACTACAGCTGGGCTGGTTTTATGCAAATCCTGGAGATAATTTCTATTCAACTATACGTTCTTCAACTCATCAACTTATAATGACAAGATCTTATCAATTTAAAGCTCTATCTCCAAAATCATTGAATGAACTTGCACAGTCTAAAATATACTTAGACCACTCAGATCAAACAACAGCAACTACTACAACAACAGTGCCTCACACAGGCACTGCTCATCTTGGTGATAGAGTCTTCCAAAACAGACTGAACTTAAGATTAAGAAATATCAAACCATCAAACACTTCAATTCAGCATAATATACATGAAAACCAATGCTTGTTTAGACGGTGGTTAGTTTCAATTTTCCTGGTGTTTTTAGGTGTTTAAATACAATTTTATAGTGCAATAAATCAACAATCATCTCTTATCTGTTTTAAATATCAAGATCTGAATCTGTATCTGAATCAATTTGTTTTTTAATAATTCTGTTGAAATTATTCGCTTTCTGTTGTATCACTCCTGATTTTTTAAAAAAAGTTTGTTAGTATCAAGGTTGTTCCACGATTAAGAATGCACTCACCACCAGTATATAAAAAACTCTCTAACGATTTAATATCAAAACTATCTTCATTATTCTTGTAGCTCAATTTATCAAATCCAACTAGTCTATTGGACTCCATTCCATCGATATATAAGATGACAACAGGTAAAACTTTTACTTTCAATCTAGTGACTAAAAATGGTGCGTCTTCAACATTTATCCTTAAAAACTTAGTTTGTAAATGTTTTTCTGCCAGTAATGATAATTTCGAATCCATAATGGCACATTTCTGGAAATCTTTATGGAAAAAATGAATAACCACGTATTTGTTATTTGTAGTTAATTGTAAAACAGACTCTTCATTCAACAATGTTTCAACTTTACCAAACCCATTTTCAACATTTCTCCTTATCTCTTTCATTCTATGGGTGTTAATACATCATTTTCATTATGATCCAAAAGAAACCAGTAAAGACACTCACTGTGTGGCAATCTCTTGCATACGACTCTCTCTATACTTCTCCAAATGTCCCTCATCTTCTAGTAACTCCAATAATTCATCGTCATCTTCCGAATCAGTGCCGTTATTGTACTGTTTCTTGACCAAATTTTCCTGGTATTTATTGATCACGTCACTGGCAGTCATTCTGTCCTTCAAAAACACGCTTCTCACCAACAGAAAACACACTGAGAAAAGAACAACAAAAATTGATTAAAATTTCGTGTTTTTGAATAATTTTCTTGTTTCCACCTCAGATTTATCAAAACAACAACAACAAAAATTAAAATCTTGTCTTGTTTTGTTTATTTATTTTGACAATTTGATATCTGAAAAACGGTGATTTCTGGTTTTCTAACGACATTGTTACTGCACGTATTGAATTCAGTGACAATTGTTTACCATAATTTACACTAATTGAGCTGTTTCAGAGTTTTGTTTACCATTTTTTTCACCAACTCCTTGGATTCCCTCATTTTTTTAAATTATGAGCTCCATTTATGACTTGGATCCAAAGATAAGGAAACTGTTGTCTTTGGATAATTTTTTGGTATGCATTTTTATTTTATGAAACAGTAAAACCAAAACTAACTTTTTTTCAAAGGACAACTTAACGGTTTATGAATTCATTGAAGAGTTAAGTAAAGATCATTCATTGAAAGGTTCCGACGAAAACCATATGGAATATTTAGATCCAAAACCATATATAAGAACATTTGAATCTACATTAAGAGAATTAAATAAATTGAATGTGGAAGCTTTAAATAAAAAAGAGATCTTAGAAAAAGATATCTCAAAATTTGAATCTGATCATAATAGAAATGTTCTTTCATTAACTTCTAAAACTGAAGCGGTTCATACTCAATTCAAAAATTTGGATGATGAAATTACTACGATTTGGAACTCGATAAATCCGTTGAACTCAAAATTATCTAAAACTGTTAACGCCAAAGAAAGAACCATTGATACAATATCATTAATTGAAATTTATAATGAATTCTATCAAACTGGGAAATCAAGTGAATTGAACTCTTTAATTAATGGAAGCTCTGAAGATAAAAGAACTTGTTCTAGGAAAGTTTCAGAGTTATTATCATTATCGAAAAAATTAATTTCAAATGAACTTGCAAATTCAACAAAATGTTATGAAATTATTCAAAAATATTCTGAGAATATGGAAACTTCGTTATTAGATGATTTTAACACTGAATATAGAGCCAATAATTTCAATAAGATGAAAGATATAGCAGATATTCTAACTGAATTTAATGGAGGTGTGGCAGTAATTACAAATTTTGTTAATCAAAATGAAGTTTTCTTAACAAATTCAAATGCTTCATCAATTGAAGACATTGAAAACAATAAAATTTGGGATCAACTATCAGATCCAAAATTAAACTTACCATTACCTGAATCACTTGCATTAGAATTTTTCAATAAAGTCGAAAAAATTGTTGAAAATGAAACAAGTATAATCATTGAAGTTTTCAAAGAACCAACTAAAGTTTTATCACTTTTCGTTCAAAGAATTTATGCACAACAGATTCAACAAAGAATTGAATTGTTATTGAAAACTTCATATTCAACAAGTCCCTTAGCTTATCTAAGAACTTTTCATTCATTATATTTAACAAGTGGTAACTTCACCAAGAACTTAAAAAATTTCTTTCAAACAGTTTTGAAAAATGAAAGATTAGATGATTTAAATACAACAATTGATCAAAGTAATTCAGATTTATTCACTGAACATTTAAATGATAATAAATATTTTGAATTAGAGAAAAAAACTTTAGAGACCATTTTTTACTCACTATCGACAAGTTTTGAATCAATTAATGAATCCAAAATTCAAAATAAATTAATTTCAAAAGTTTTAAATAGTGGTCAATCAAATGAATCAATTGATAAGAATGAATATGATAATTTAAACAGAACGAGTAGAGTTGGACAACTCAAATCGTTTATGAAGAATCATTTGGATAATTATAGTCATAGACGATCATCAACCTCTTTATCATTGAACGATGCTGATTCTTCAATTGATCCAAACTCTCATCAATACTTAGATATAAAAATTGTGGAGATTATGTTAAGAGCTTCAATTGAATCATTATCAAGAGTCTTGGAATTAACTCCCTTCAAAATTCCAGAACATGGTTTCAAAATTTTACAAATATTGTTAGTCGGAGTTGGTAAATCATATGTTGATTTAGCTTTAGAAGTCTCATACACTGATTTATTGCATCAAGACGTTAAAAACCAGATTGATTTTACTTTTTTAAATAACGTTAAACTATCAAGTGAGATTTTATATATGGTATCTTCATGTATTAAAACCATTATATTACCCTTGGCAAACAATGCTCCGCAAATGAAAACCAAAATGACGAATCTAACTAATGGTTATATTCAAAGAGTGGAATCATCAATCAATATAATTTTAAAAGATTTTCTAAACTTATGTTATGATAAAATTTCAAATTCATTATCGAAGCAAAAGAAAAAAGATTTTGTTCCTAAGATTGGTGAACTATCTGATACTGATACACTAGCATGTGAATCATTAACAAGTTTCTTAAATGATCTTGGAGAAAATTTACCTAAATATCTAAATGGAGAAAATTTAAATAAGTTTTATTTGAAAATTGGTAATTCAACTTTTGAAAAATTATTTGAACATTTCAAAAATTTCCAAATCAATTCAACCGGTGGTATTGTTATAACAAAAGATATCATTTCGTATCAAACAAGTATAGATAATTGGAGATTAAAAGAATTAAGTGATAAATTCCAAATTTTAAGAGAGATTGCAAATCTTTTCACAGTTCAACCAGAATTAATCAACTCTTTAACTAAAGAAGGTCAATTAGTTAATGTGAAACCTTATATTTTGAGACAGTTTATTGTGAAAAGATCGGATTATAATAATAATGATACAAGTTATGTTGCGAAATTAGTGAGTTGACCTTTTTCTGATATTTCTTTGATTTTTTTTTTAATACTAACACTTTTTTTTTTCTCATAGAAAGGATACATTTGAATATTGCAAGATTGACATGAATGAGCCAAGAGCTACAACAAATCATGAAAATAAAATATCTATAAGTATGTAAATCTCAAAATGTTAGAATGCATTATAATAAGTTTGAAATAAAATTAAAACTCCAATGAAAACAACTAAACCATTAGAAAAAAATCCAATGTAATTTTTAGAATTTTTAGTCATTAGAATTTGATTTTCTTGTGGTTTAATATTAGTTGTTGGTAATTCATATTTATACTTGACCAAAGACTGAATTGAATCAGTGAATTTCCCCCAAATTTTTGGTGATAGAAATATGATTAGAAACATAATCACGTTTAAAATGGCACCAGTAATATACTTTTTCAAAGCTTTATATGGTTTTGGTAAATAACAAATCTGTGTTTTAAAAGTAACTGATTTATCATCTCTTTTATGTTCAGGATTAAATAATGATAATAATTGAATAGCCGGTTCTTTGATTCCCATATTCATTGAACACGATTTCACTGTAATTTCTTCAGAGAGAGCCTGTTGTCCATTGGCTAATAAATATGGATGTTTAACATGACAATAATCATGATCATCACCACTAAATGAAATTTTTGGCCGTATTTTGGTCAAGATTTCATTTGATAATTCAAAATCAATAACAGTTTGAAATTGAACACCTTTCATTATTGGGAATTTTTTATCACTTTCTCGTAATGGACCACATTGTTGTGCCACTGGATCTCTATATAATGGGACATGTGACATTAGAATTCTTGGATTAATGTCATCTTTTGAACCCAATTTTTCTAAAATTGAACGTGGATATTCACCAACGGTTGGATGGTCATAATCTGACAATGAAATTGTGTCCAGTAAAACAATTGTATGGTTACCTAAATAATGGATTGCTGAAGTTTCACCAAAATAAGCTTTAAATCTTTTCAAACTTGTGATATTAACAGTGTTACCAAATCCAATATCATGGTTACCAGGTATTGTGAAAATCGTATTTTTATTTGGCTTTTTATCAAAAATTGAATTGAATCTTGTATACTCTTCGAACCATTCATCATCGTCCCAATTTCTTCCACCATCAAATAAATCACCTAAAAAGATATTTGTATCAGGATTCAACTTATTTTGAACGAAATTCCAATTTCGCTTATGATAGTTATCCAAGATTCTTCTAGTTAAGTAGTTTATAATCCATGGTCGTCCTGGGTATGAATAAGCGTCCATTATTTGTGGATCAGCAAACAATGCAATTCTATGGGGATCAATTTCATACTGTGTATTATCAGTTGATTCCCAACTTTCCCATTTGTTCCATTGACACGCGTTCATTGCTCTTCTCACCACTGTACGCTCATAGTAATTGATCAAAACTAACCAGAACCCCAAAGTCCATATCAAGTATTTGAAATTTAATGATTTGAGAAATGATTTGAAAGTTAGTTGGTTTTTGGAAGAAGATTGTTTGTTGGGCCATGGTGTGTATGCATCGTCTTTGTAGTAGAAGTTCATTTTCTGCCGTGGTTTGCCTCTGAATTGGATGGCTGTGGGCATTGTTTGTGAGCAGAAATGTTGTTGCCGTTGTTGTTTAGTAGTTATAAAAGTTGGAAAAAAACCTGGGATTAATAATTAATTTTAGATTATGTACTGGAGAATCGAGATGTGTACACATTAATTTCAGAGTTTTTTGAGAAATTGAAGAATTGTTTTGATTTCTGGTTCCGTTCATAGCAGAATGATAAGGTAGTGATGGTGATACAATTGGTGTGTGTTTTGGTAGATTTTAAATGAAGAAAGAACCATCAGAATTGGGTAAATAATGAAAAAAAGAAAAGTATAAAGATTGGAATCAAATTGTTTACTTAGATGATCTAGTAATAGAAACCATAGAGCAAGTATGTGAGCCAATTGACACAAGTAGTAGTTCTATTCCTGATCTAAAACTGGCTGCTTGAAATAATTATCTCTCAACCAAACCAATTGTTTAATTGATTCGATGATATCCGATCTAGCAGTATGAGCAGAATCTTTCTTTGGACACTGTTCAATGAGCTTTGGATTGTGTCTTTTCCCTATCTCATAAATACTTGAAACATCAATGATTCTATAATGAAGGAAATCCACAACCTTTGAAAATTAAATTAGTAAATCATCATCTTCTGGGAGATTTAGAGAATAGATATCTAGACATAAACTTACTTTTGGAAACTCTCTCATCATGAAAGCTCTGTCCATGTGAACTGAATTACCTCCAAGGACAGCAGTTCCTTTCTCCAAGTGTTTTCCCAAGTATTCCAGCAATTCATTTTGGACTTCATCCAAAGTTTTAGTTGACCCCAGCACTTTGGCAGTCAGCCCACTCTATTATTACATAATTAGCCATAGATTCACATTATCACATACTGTGCAATTCAAATAAGACTCACTTTCCCATGTTGATCAATACACCATTGATTCATGGAATTCATGACATTTTCATCATAATGAACAACACTTTCGTAACCTTCTTGATCAATGATGTTCAAATCACCATCAGTAATCAACACACATATCTCGATGATATGATCGTTGAACACGTCTAGTCCAGTCATCTAGAGATCAGAAAAAAAATGTTAGTTATTGTTAACAACATACTTGAAGAAATCACTCTACTTGCTTCACAATCAATCCAAACAATTGGATTTTCCACTGTTTTTGGTGTCATTGTGATCCTTCTTTTGTTCTGGAGTTGATGGAATTGTCTGTGAATAACGCAAAAGCAGCTTTAAAATGGAAACTGTCTGTTGCAATGTATTCACTATTGCATCAAATTCTTTTTCAAAAAAAATTGAAATTTTTTATCATTTGTAGATAAACGTTGTAAGGAGGTCAAAAGACTGAACACCAAGATCCACCACTTCAGACAGACAGACAGAGCACAGAATGAGTATAGTGGAAGGGAAACTGTTCACAAGAACTGCGAAAACAGACACGTTCTACTTCCTCTATTTCATAATGCACATTGTCGTGGCAGTTTTAATAGATTCATCACTGGCAATTCCTGCTGAGTACAGATTCCAGTTCCAGCAGGACTGTGTCTCATGGCATATCAAGCAGAACAACGATTTCTTGCTAGCTGAACCTCCTTCATGGCTGGTTTTCTGTGGATGGATCGAAGTGTTGGTGCAATTCCCATTATTCTTTATCTTCACTTATGGATTATACAAAAGTAAACTTGTTGTTTTATAATTGTCATGTACACTGATAACTAACCTTTTTCTTTTTCTAGGAACCACAAAGTACTATAGATGGATGGTTGTTTATGGATTAGAAGCTGCTTTAACTACTTTATTTTGTATGATTACAATTTATAAAGAGTATGCAATTCATGGACTGAGCATTGAGCAAAGAAACTCACTGCTGTGGATGTATTCGTCTACGTTCTTCTTACCATTGGCTCTTGCGGTGGATATTTATAGTAGAATGAGATCCCAGAGCAAATTGAAGACTAAATAAAATTGATGAATCATTCTAAATTCATGAGTTCTCGTTCGTTTTGAAAACAGGAAACTTGTATGTACTGCTAATAGACTTCTTACACATCATCCAACCCGCTTCTTGCTTCAAAAATTTCTCTATAAATCGACTTGTATTATAAAACGACTGAAATCATTTCGACTCCACGATTTTCTCACAGTATAAAAAAAATCAAAATTATTTTCAAAATTTGCCACCAATTTGAACAACAAGCTGAAAGAACAAAACACACCAAACAAACAATGCCTTCTGAGACCTTCAACGAAAAAGTATGCACAACAACTTTGTTATTCTCGTAATCTTCAAAACATATAATTAACAACCACTTTTTTTCCCCTTTTCAATTCAGGCCAAAATTGTCAACAATTTAACAACCAAACCATCTGACGATGAATTGCTTAAACTTTATGCTTTATACAAGCAAGCTACTGTTGGTGATGTCAACACCGACAGACCAGGAATTTTTGCTCTAAGAGACCGTTATAAATGGGATGCTTGGAATGCTGTCAAAGGATTGTCTTCCGAAGAAGCTGAACAACAGTATGTTACTTAACATCAATTAACACTGATGATTACTATTGGATGCAACTAAACAGAATGGGCTGACTAACAACAACCTACAGGTACATTGCTTTAGTTGATGAATTGGTTGCCAAATTAGGTACCAATTGAGTCCAATTGAGTTCCATTTAGTTTGATTAAAACTCAATTGAGCCTTTGATTTTTTTGAATAACGACGATACTGAATCTTTCGAAAGCATTCTTCTGCTCTGCATTGTAGCCATTTTCTATTCCACTCTTGGGCTAACAGAACAGCACAATTCTCATCTCATCGCCAACTTTTTTTTTCTCTAAACGAGCTACAAAAAAATAATTTTTCTTCTTCTTCTTCTTCTTCTTAAAGTGTCACCACTAGCTGAACTGTCTCCAGGCCGCTCATCTTCACCAGTTACAAACAAGATACACAATGGGCACAGACTTACAAGTCATCAGAACAGTGAAAGAACTGCGTCAGTGGCACAGATCTTTAACTAAAAACGCCAGCATCGGATTCGTTCCAACAATGGGTGCACTTCACGAGGGACATCTATCATTGTTATCTGCTAGTTTATCAGAGAACGATTATTCGGTGATCTCGATCTTTGTCAATCCGTCTCAATTTGCACCTCACGAGGATTTAGATTCATATCCAAGAACTTTCCAAGCCGACTACGATAAAATTGATCAATTGTTAGTTAATGGTAAGAAAATTGACGTTATATTTGCACCAACTGTTGGTGAAATGTATCCCTCAGGTATCACACTAGATGTATCAAAACAATTTGGAACTTTTGTCTCAGTGTTAGGAGTTAGTGAACAACTGGAAGGTTTAACAAGACCGAATTTTTTCAGAGGTGTTGCCACTGTTGTTTGTAAATTATTTAATGCAGTTCAACCAACAATGGCGTATTTTGGTCAAAAGGATATTCAACAGACAATTGTTTTGAAACAGATGGTGAAAGATCTATTAATACCCATTGATTTGAAAATTTTACCAATTGTTAGAGAAGAAAGTGGGTTAGCGTTAAGTTCTAGAAATAGTTATTTAAGTGAAGAGAATAGATTGAAGTGTGCAAAAATTTATCAATCAATGGCAGAATGTGAATTGGAATTTAAATCTAAAGGTGAAATTAGTAAGAAAGATGTTGTGGATAAATTGACTACTGATCTAAAAGATGAATTATTTGAGATTGATTATATTTCAGTGGCAGATAAAACCACTTTGGAAGAGTTGGAGACAGTTAATTCATCCAATGGAGCTATTTTCAGTGTTGCCATTTATATCAATCAAACACCAAGAGTTAGATTAATTGATAACATTGTTTTATAAAATATTAGCTAATGTAATTCAATCATATTTTCCCCAAACAATCAGATCTGTAATCAGGAATCTCACCAGTAAATTCTTGACCATATTCCAACAATTCCCCAACAACCCAATATTTTTTTTGGAAATATTCAAACCAACCTTGAAGTCTTCTAAATTCATTTGGTTTTAGATCTCTTAAATCATAATTACATTGATTTAAACAGTTCGTAGCATATGCACGAGAACAATCACGCCCTGATAGAAAAAAATAGCTTCCCCCCGGACCATACAAATCCTTTCTTGAACTAACATCAAAGACAGTACCATTAACACTTATTAAAACTGGCCTCATTGGATCAACACCATTGAACGCGATTAATTCATCTTCTTTGAAAAAAGTATATGACCCTATAACTTGATGTTTCCAAAACCGTAGATCTGTGTACTTCCCGTTATACTGATAATTAAAGTTCCACGTACCAGTGAGCCACCATGATATAAGACAAGTGAACATCACGATCCCAGAGATCATTCTTATGATATCTAGTAAACTGAAATGTATCAGATTCTCATCATCTTGTTTCTGTTTCTGTTTCTGTTTCTGCTCTTTTTTCTGTTGTTTCAACTGCTGCCTCTGCTGCTGCTGCTGCTCTACGTACACCGTTGATGGTTTTCTGTGTTTGATGTGGTGGATTTCCATTCGCGTTGTTTTGGATTTATCTCTTCAATATTTACTTTGTGATAATAAAAATTTACCTGATTTTTTTTATATGTAGATAGATAGCTGAAATTTGTACGTGGAAAGTTGCTTAAAATTTCGGTTTTTCGCTCAAATTTCACCATAGAAAGCGTCACAATAAATCAACCTCTATATGGAATAATTGAACAGCTAAAGAGCAACTAATTACCATTCAGTTGATGCTAAATCAACAGTTTTATAGAAGTTTAAAACGTATCACGTGAACAGAAATTACCCAAAAAAGACGAAATTTCATCAAAAATTTTTCACTTTTTTCACTTTGGACAATTATTAAAATTGTTTTCATTCCAGCAGAACTGTTGCTTTCTTTGAAGTCTTGAGAGAACGGAAGATGTTCAGCAGAAGAGTTGCCAGTGTTTCTGTGCGCACGCTCAGATTCAGTTCCACGAAAGTGCCTAAGAAGGAAATCGGCGAGACCATCACCGTGTCTGCAGAAGAGCTAGAGAGAATCAGAACCATTTACAGAACTCCAAATGTTTATAACGATAGAAAATCCGGTTACAAGCCTAAACATATACCAGTGATGGGCCTAGTGCACCATCCAACACCGGCAGCACCATCGTCTTCATCAGTGACACCAGATGCATTCATGCCAAAAAATGATCCAAGAAAAGGTTTACATTTATTTGCACCATTAACTGATGTTAGTGGTGCACCAATCTGTTATGGACCAGGTGTCGAGAAAAAATTCTCATCAAAGAAGAAGTATGATCAACCAACAGTGGAAATCATCAATAAAATTAGACAATTAGCAAGCTCAAATGATTTCAAATGGAAAACTAGTACTTTAAGTAAACGATTCAATATCGATCCAATGATTGTTAAACAAGTTGCTCCAAGTTCTCCAGAAAAGAAAGAGGAAATGAGAAAAAGACAAGCCTATATCGAAGGTAAGAGAACTAAGAGTAAGATGATTAAACAATTCGATAAGGCTAAAGAAAGAGCATTATGGTTCAAGAATTTATAATCTTATAATAGCTGTTAGTAAAAACATTTTGGATTAATGTACATAGAAGAATTATGCAAATGTATTGTCTGTAATCATTATTAAATAATATTATAACCTCAACAAGACACAAAATCTCCAAAATCATCTTCATCTTCATCATCACTCATTTCATCATTAACTATAGTAATATTTTCATTAAATTCAATATTGGAACCATCATTATGAACGGTACCCCTTTGTTCTTTGAGAACAGCATTATCATTATCATCATTAGCACCACTGATACTAAGTTTATGGAAGTCTGAAAGAATAGTTTCATTATTATCTTTACAACTTTTGAAAACCATATAATCTTTCCTAAATTCATTTAGTGCCAGACTTAATAACGATCCATCATCTTTAGTTTGTAATTTGAGCCCAAGACCAATTAGGTCACCATTATGCGGTATCAGTATCCTGTATAATTGCCTACTGTTTGTGGGGATCAAGGTATCATGCCTTTTGCAATCAACATCAATAAGATATGGCACATTCAACACTGTTTCTCTTGTCACTGGATTGATGAAGACCACTTCACTGGCAATATGCTTCTCCACTGACGCTAGATCAGTACCACCACCGTCACTAGGCTGAATGAACTCTGTCTGTACAAAACTCAACTCTCCTATCCACACAGTGTCACTTAAATCCCAGTCAAAAACATCGTCTGGATTGTTTTCTGGTGGAGGAGGCACCCTGAGCAACGCAACTTTCTGCAAATTCACCAGTCGTCTCTCAATCCTGTCCTCCTTGTAAGTCACCGTGGACATTTCTTTCTGCCTCTCTCTGGCTGCTGAGTTGTTTCTTTTGTGCGATGTTTGAATTAATTAGTTGAGATGAATTGTCGCAAACGGGTAATTTCGATGTTGGAATTTTCTCATGTTTATACGTACATATAAAAGAAAACGAGTGGCAAATTCAGTTCTCTCTTTGTTTACTCACCGATCCACAACAAGTGAACAACAACAAACACAGCGCTAACTCCACAAATGACACAGCAGTTCACAGAGGACGGTAGGTGATCTTATCAAAATGAACGCCGTCAAGAAATGCATAACTAACCTTTTTTTTTCCTTCTTTCAATAACAGACCTTGCACAGTACTCAGATGAGGACTTTTATGAAGATCAGCTGGATCAAGAAGAGATCAGTCCAGAAGATGAACAGAAACTGAGCCAATTGATCCCACAGGTCAAGAAACAGATGGATGGGTACATCGGTATCACTGACGAGATCATAAAAGAATCACTCTGGTACAATTACTTGGAAGTTGATACAACTTTAAAAGAATTGAGATGTGAGTGTTATAACAACCAACCAATATTACTCAACACTGGAATTCACTCAACCCTGGGATTGACTCAACAAATATTTATTTTTTATTCAATACTAACAATTTTTTTTGCATCTAGCCAAATATAAGAAAGCTAAACCAACTACAGTGGCTAATAATCAAGGTATGTATCAATTTAAAATTTTATTTCCCTCTTCTTGGTTTAATTCTATTCATCAATTTTCAAATATTGGATCATCTATAATCACAGTCAATGGGTTCTCAATTTTACGGGGCTTTTTTTTGAATTTTCTTTTGTCCCACCTCTTTTTGACTTGATTTATGTTTTAATCTTGTAATGGTTTGGGGATTGCTGTTTGAAGAATTAGCTTGACCTTTTTTTTTTACTACTATTATTTTAAATTTCAAATGCGAATGATCACTAATTCAATATTTAAAGCTTCAACTCCTTCAAAACCATTATCAAAAATTGCCGCATTGGCACAAGCAAGAAGATTAAAAGAATTGAAATCATCTACAAATTTAGAGTCATCAAATAAATCATCACTTTCAATTTTGGATAATCTAAAAAACAAATCATTATCATCATTATCATCATCCAGACCAGTGTCCAAAATACCCAACACTTCAAAATTAGGCGCATCATTAGCATCAAGTAGGACCAAAACATCTAGCTTAAAATCATTGTCTAAACCAAAACCTGATTCTCAAATCAATAACTCAACTCACTTCATAAACTCACCAATTATACCAGAATCATCAAAACCAAAACCCACTAAGAAGAAAAATCCATTGACAATTCTTTTCGAAAATCAATTTAATCAAATTTATACCCCAACATCTTCAAAACCAAACTCAAATTTATTGCAAACATTATTTCCATCAAATGAAACAGATGAAAAATTTAAAAAAAGAAAATTGAATGATTTAGAATTAAATTCCATTTTTTTACCATTTGCTAACAAAAATATAGTTAAAAAAATTAAACAAAATTTCAATAAACCAAGTCCTGACGATATTGTTTTAAATGCACAGCAGAAATCAGAATTAGCTAAAAAACAACAAGAAGAAGCTAATGAAGCAGAAATTAAAAAAACAACAACAGCTTTACAATCTTTGAAAATCGAAGATTTTAAACCAACAAAACCAACTAAACCAGTTGATTTGAATCAAGAATTATCTAAAAGACAATTGAAACCTCATATTAGTTTTGTGGTAATTGGTCATGTTGATGCAGGTAAATCAACATTAACAGGTCGTTTATTATTAGAAACTTCAACAGTGACAAAACAAACCTATAATAAATTGAAAAGAGAAGCTGAATTGGCCGGTAAATCATCATTTTCATTAGCTTGGATTATGGATCAAACTCCAGAAGAAAGAAATCGTGGTGTCACTGTTGATATTTGTTCAACTGATTTCCAAACAGAAAATTCATATTTCACTATAGTTGATGCACCAGGTCATAAAGATTTTGTTCCAAATATGATTAGTGGAGTGAATCAAGCCGATGTTGCATTGCTGGTGGTTGATGCTTCCACTAATGCATTTGAAAGTGGGTTTAATTTAGATGGTCAAACTAAAGAACATACCATATTAGCTAAATGTCTAGGGATAAATAAAATCTTAATTGCCATTAACAAGATGGATAATGTTGATTGGTCCCAAGATCGTTTTAATGAAATTAAAGATAAATTATTTGAATTTTTAAGAGTTATTGGTTTCAAAGAAAATGATGTTTTTTTTGTACCATGCAGTGGATTAAATGGTGCTAATGTCGCAACAAATCTTAATGAATCAAAATTTAATAATTGGTATAAAGGTGATTGTGTTTTGAAAACTTTAGAAAATTTTAAGTCATTGAATAGAGAATTTACTAAACCTTTTTCACTAATTATTAATAATATTGGTACAGATTCAAATAATAATAAAGAATTTAATGGTAGAATCGATATGGGTACCATACAACCAGGTGAAACTGTTAAATTTTTACCAACTTTACATGTGGGTAAAATTGATCAAATTTTAATTAATAATGAAAAGACAAATTTAGGGATTGCAGGTGATAATGTTTTGGTAAAAATTAAAGATATTAAGAATCAATCTGAAAATTCTATACAAATCGGTGATATAATGACAATAGTTGATAATCAAGATATTCAAGTTGTTAAAAAAATTAAATGTCGATTAGTTTTATTCGATATTTCAATGCCAGTTGTTATTGGAATCCCATTTATTTTGTTCAGTGGAACAAGTCAACAACCTGCTAAAATCACCAAAATTCAAGAAATCTTGGATAGATCAACTGGTGAACCAATTATAAAGAAAAAATTACCAAAACATCTTATTTCGAAACAAAGTGCCATTGTGGAAATTGAATTATTGGATAGAGGTTTACCTTTACAAGTTTTCAAAGACAATAAGAGTTTAGGTAGAGTTGTCATAAGGAAAAATGGATCAACTTTTGGTGTTGCAATTATCGAAGAATTACTCTGAATTTCACGTTACGTCAAGTCATAATTTGCATTAATTTTAATCAAAGCTATATGAACATTTGTAACTGATATATTTATAAATATCTAATGAACTTATTGAACTTAATTATTGTTTATGTTAATTTAATTTATGAAATCAAAAAATAGTATAATCAATCCCATAATGATAGCAGTAATCATAACGATTTTAGAGGCGTAATTCCCTTTATCCTTTGCCTTTCTTAAAAACTTATTTGCTTCAATCAAATCATCTTGGATGAAATCATTATCATTCACTAAATTAACAATTGATTCATTTTGTAAAGCTAAATGTTGAGATAATTGAGTTTCTAATTGAGAGATTTCTAAAACACTCTCGAAGATTTTTTCAACTTTTGCTAAATCTTGTAACTTTTCATTTAAGATTTCATTGTTTTCATTTTGTAATATTTGTATTTGATCTTGTGATAATTGTTGTTGAGTTTCTTGATCTTGTGTTATGGATTTCGAATCATTTAAATCTTCATCAATTGGTAGTGAGTTAAATTGTTGTTTTTGCCTTTGAATGCTTGATTGCATAATTTTAGCTTCATAATCCCCAATTTCTAGATCCCGTCTTCTCATTAATCTTGTTTCTTGCATTTCTAATAATATTTGGGAAACTTGTCTTAATTCAAAATTTAATGATAATAATACACCTTCTCTATGTTTATTAATTGTCACAGATTGATTTTTAGAGAATATATGTGAAAATTGTTTTGAATAAACACGCTTTTTTTCATATTTTTGTAGGAAAACAAGTCTTTCATTATATTTTTTCAATTCAAGTCTTGCCTTCACGTCAATTTCATCCTTTTCATCATCACTTAATTTCAAAGAATTTGTTCCTTCTGTAAGTAAATATCTTGGTTTTATAGCAATTAAAAACTTCCTGAGCTCTCTAATATGTAAATACTGCACTCATTGTTAATAACTGCTCCTATTGAACACGCCAAAGCAAAAAAATAATAATATTATAAAAAAACACTCACCAAATCCAATGATTCTTTAATGAACGTATCATCCACCAGTCCACGATTCCCATTGGCAGCCTCCTCAATATTCAGTTTCTTCTGTTCTTCTTCTGCAATCGATGCAAATTCTGCTGTCCAATTCCTCATTCTTTCTCTTGTGTCTGTCTTCTCTCTCTGTTTAATAGTTCCAGCTGGTTATTCAAATATCAAATCAATTTTTGGAAATTTATGAAAAAAAGGCAAATTTCTGTGGCGCATGAATTTTTTGAATTTTTTTAGTTTTTGTGGCGCATTTCCATCCAAACACCAAAAAACGCGATTTTGACAGAAGAAAAACAAATCAGAAAAACGCGTCTTTTGATAATTCAAATTAATTACTTTTAATGAGCTGGAAATATTTATTAAGAAGACCATCACTTGCTGAAACACCAACACTCCAATTATTATAAGATCAAAGGAATAACAAAGAATGACATTGCAGGAAACCACAAAAGAAACAATCAATTTAGAGGAAAAATCATACTTAGATTTATGTGAACGAATCATCAATGAAGGTGAACATAGACCAGACAGAACCGGTACAGGGACACTCAGTATATTTGCACCACCACAACTAAGATTCAACTTAAGAGGCGATAGATTCCCATTACTTACCACCAAGAAAGTGTTCACTAAGGGGATTATTTTAGAATTATTATGGTTTATTAAAGGTTGTACAGATGGGAAAAAATTAAGTGAACAAGGTGTTAAAATTTGGGATGGTAATGGAAGTCGTGAATTTTTAGATAAGTTAGGTTTAACTGATAGACGTGAAGGGGATCTAGGTCCAGTTTATGGATTTCAATGGAGACATTTTGGAGCAGAATATATTGATTGTGATTCCGATTATTCAGGTAAAGGTTATGATCAATTAGCAGAAATCATTCATAAATTGAAAACGAATCCATATGATCGTAGAATCATCATGAGTGCATGGAATCCACCAGATTTTGCTAAAATGGCACTACCTCCATGTCATGTTTTCGCACAATTTTATGTTAATTTCCCTGCAAATAAAAAACCAGAATTATCATGCTTGTTATATCAAAGAAGTTGTGATATGGGACTTGGTGTCCCATTTAATACTGCTTCTTACGCGTTACTAACTAAAATGATTGCCCATGTTGTTGATATGGATTGTGGAGAATTTATTCATACTATGGGAGATGCACATGTTTATTCAGATCATGTCGATGCTTTAAAAGAACAAATTGAAAGACAACCTTTTGAATTTCCTGAATTGAAAATTAATAGGAAAGTTGAAAATATCGATGATTTCAAATATGAAGATTTTGAAATTATTGGTTATAAATCACATCCGAAAATCGCTATGAAGATGAGTGTATAATAATTTAATCCAGAAATGATGAGAGCGTTGTAAGTTGATAGTCAATCAAATCGACACCATTGTCTTTCAACTTAGTTAGAAAAAATTAATTCATTTACAATGTAAAAGATTAATCAGGACTTCTTCATAAATGGAGTGTAATAAAAAATGCCATGTATTTTCCAATTTATAAAACCATACTATGACGTCTACCATTATTTCCATCATTATTATTATTATTATTATTTGAGTTATTAACACCGTTCTTCCTTCTTGTACTTATATTTGGATTGCCTTTATAAGTTTTAGGTACCCCAATAACCAACTCTTCAACCAAGTCAAAAGCTGATAACTCTTCAGGACTTGAACTTGTTTTCAGTTTTAGGATTTCTTCAGAACTTGAATTTAATTTAATCTTATTTTCATTCAACTTACCTAGTGGTTTCCTTCTTTTGGTGACATTGATGTTATTATTATTATCATTATCCAGTTGTGTCAGTGGTTGTTGAAATTTTCTTTTTGTATTAGAAGTTGGCGATTGTTTTGATTCTTGAATAAATTCATTGTTTTTCTCCAAGATTTTCAAAGTTGATTCAATGGTATCATTACTGGTGCTATCTTCAGATGAAGTATTCTGTGAAAGTTTCCTGTCATTTGAAATTACTGCAATAGTTTGTCTTTTATTTTCTTTCTTTTTCTGCATAGAAATATCCAGTTCTTGTGGTAAAATCTCATTTAATGAATTATCTTCAAATTTCAAAAAAATATCTTTTTCAATAACAGCATCAGTTAATTTTTCAGATTGTCTTCTCATTTTGACTCTTAGTGAAGGTTCAGCATAATTGACTTGTTTACCTCTGGTTCTTCTAGTTCCATTAACAGGTTCAGGAGTTGATGATGCTATTTCTTTGGAAATTTCAGACTGAGGCATTTGTTCATCTTTGGAAGATTTCTCTTTTTTTCTTTTGGAAGTAGTATGCTTCACTTTAGTGGTATTTAATAAGTTATTAGTTATATTGTTTGAGATTTTATCATCAGATTCAAAAGTTTCAATTAAATTATCAACAGGTTCAGCAATTGTTTTAGCAGCAGTTGTTTTAGCACTATTCTTAGTTTTTCTATTGATTTTAGTATCTGATTTTGTTGCAGTTGTTTTTGGCTTGGAATCCTTTCCAGATGATGTTGTTGTTGTTGTTGGTTGAATATTATTTTGATTTGAAACATTTTGCTTCTCTTTCAGAAACTCACTGCTAATAGGTCTGAAAACATCATTTGAAATTTTTTGAATTTTTGTACCCAGAGTTGTTGATAATTTTTGTCTTTCCTCTTCATCTTCTTCAAAATCATTGAAAACTTTGAACTTATCTTTACTTGGTTTTCTTTTCAATTCTTCTGGCGAAGAAAATTTTATTGGTGACAAACTTGTAGCGTGGCTTATTTCTTCATCAGCGTCAGCAGATTCTGAAGAGCTAGGTCTATTGCCCCTGACACTGTCTTCTTGTTGATCCAAATCAATTAAACTCATCATATCTTCATCAGCATTATTATTATCATTATTACTGCTAGTAGCTGTTAATTTATTCTGTTCATCTTCTTGTGGCTGCAAAAAATCTTGATTTTCTTTTTCTTTATTAGGTGAAGGAGGAGATGGAACATAAATTGATTGCCTTCTTAAAGATTTCCTACGTCTTTCATTCTTAGTAGACGAAGGACTTTTCACATCTTCAAAAGATACAGTTTTATCTCTTTCTGCACTCATGGGCTGTTGTGACGGAGGTAAAAGTAATTTCAAATCCACGTCATTCGTATTCAGACCTAAAGTTATTGATAAAGGTGACAAATTTTCATTTTGCCTAATTGTGGAAAACATCTGAAATATTTCTTCGAATCTTTGACTGACACCATTTTCCATCAGAGACAATTTTTCTTCTAACCATGCTCTTTTCCTGTCTTCATTTCTTGCGTTAATTGCACGAAGTTCAAGATTCTGTTGAATCAATTCAGAGATTCTTGATTCCAGATCAGTAATTTTAGTCATAAGGAATGAGTTTTTTCTTGCTAATGCTTGATTCTGAGATAAAAGATTGTTTTTCACGGTGTTTAGTTTATCAAATTGATTGAAACTTTGTCTGCTGTTTCTAGTTGGACCTGATGAGTTGTTGATGTTTGTGGATTTGTTACTGAATAATCTTGGAGGTGAATTTATTCTTGACTGATTTGGGAAAGCCATGACAATCCAAGCTGGCAACTTATTGAGACAGAAATAATTGATGTAATTGTAATTATTTCAAATGAGTAGCACCGCTGTGAAACAATTATAGCAACCTATTTAAAACTGTGTTGTTGTTGTTGTTGTTGTTGTTGTTGTTGTCTTGATTTACAGATCTTCACCTAAACCGTTGCTTCTTTTGCTATTTCTTTGCTGTAAAAAAAAACAATGAGTGATGCCAATCTCTTTCTGTGCTGTTTTAAAAGCTTCTTGTAACAATTCTGTTGAAATTGAACTGAAAAAGAAAGGGGCAAAAGTTGTTGATGCTTGTTTACTTTCGTGTTTTTTTTTCTTTGTTTACAAAAATTTGAAAATTCTGAAAAAAATCACAATTTTCGGTTTGCGCAGCATGAACTTCCATTTCCAAGCTTTGATTCAGTGAATTTTGAGCTTGTTTAGTGGATTTTTGAAAGCGATGAGTGGTTATACGCATCAATTGAGCATTGAGTGATTACATGAAGTTTTCAAATAAAAAATTTCGTTAAAGATTGGATGACAAATGATGAATGTTTGAAAAAAAATAAATAAATAAAAGAAACAACAAATCTCAAACCAGTTGACGAGTCTTCAAAGCTGAAGCAATTTCATTGATTACAGCAGAAGGTTCTTTCAGTGCTGCATTCTGTTTACCAAAATTCTCTCCTGCTAAAAACGCCTTGAATTTTGGATTTTTCTTGAAAACAGTGTAAGGCAATGGGTAATCTGGAATACAATCAATAGATCCAGTAGAAGATATCAACGAGTTGATAAAATCTGTTTCAATAGTACGCAAACAACGTCCCGAAATCACGGGTGTCATCACTGTCTTGCCATTACCAGAAGATTGTAACAACTCTCTATGTTTGGCAGAAAGAGTAACCATTTCCTCACAGTTGAACCAAATAGTTCCTAGTTGCACAGCTGCTATCCCCGTTTCTAGCAAGTCTGCAGCCACATCTCCATTGCAAATTCCACCTGCAGCAATAATGAAAGGAATGCTATTTTCATCCACAGACACCTCGTTGTCAATAAAATCAACAATTTCCAATACTAAATCTTTGGCACTCAATTTCTCGTCATTTCTGTCATTAGCAATAAAATTACCACGATGTCCACCGGCCTCATACCCTTGTAACACAACACTATCTGCTCCAGCAGCAAAAATTTGTTGGAATTCTTTCAAATTAGTAGCAGTGACAAATATCTTGATCCCATTCTGTTGAAACAATTTCAAAACTTTCAAATCAGGCAGGCCAAAATGGAAACTGATGACTTCTGGCTTCAATTGAATCAACAGTTTCACTGTGTCACTATCAGTGTCCAACTCAACAAAAGATCTGTACAATAATTCCAATTCTTCAATTTCCCCAGAAAGTTGGTTTTGACACCATTTATCTTCTTTCAATTTATCTCTATGAGTAATTTCATGAGCGAAGAAGTTCAAGTTAACTTTGTGAGAACCTCCAGTCAATTGTTGGAACTGTTCAAATTGTCTTTTAATCAACTCAGGATTATCCATTGCACCACCTAAGGGAATTGATCCCAATCCACCCAAATTTGTCACTTCAGCTGCTAGCTTAACAGTGCTTGCACCTGCCATTGGTGACTGAACGATAGGATGCTTCAATCCAAAAGTCTTGAGGAACCTTGCAATTTGAGACTTCATATTCTTTCTTCTTGGGTATTAATTGAGTGGAAATAATAAAGCTAAGTTCAATGGGGAAAAAGCCAAATAAAAAGACCAAATCCACAATTTATTCTTAATGACCACTTCCTTCCTTCAGTCCAGCAGTGAATTCAGTTACATACGAACTCTGCTTTGAAATCCATTGATTTTGCTTTGTAAGTCGTGAAGTAAAGCAAAAAAAGCGCCAAAATTCAAGAAATTGTTTTGATTTTATGTATAACGCGTAGTAAAGTGAACTGCACTGATGGGATACTACGACATTGACGACATCGTCAGCGATGGACAGGTATGGAAAGACAGCATAATTGTGTTTTGACTTTTGGTAGTATAATACTAACACTTTTTTCAAGAAAGTTCCTTGCAAATTCAAAGT
>JAJMAV010000099.1:0-40349 GCA_030565045.1 Starmera caribaea
CCGGCTTCTTTTCTGCCTAGTTTTCCCCATTATCATGAGACTCTGCCTACTCGGCCAGGTCAAGGGAAAACTGCTGAAACGCAAACATAATCGGTATTCAAGATTCTTGAATGCTGCAAAAAACAAAGGTCGTACCCGGATTCGAACCGGGGTTATCCGGATCAAAACCGAAGGTGATAACCACTACACTATACAACCAGTTGCTTGTCAAAATTGTTATGTTTTTCTGACTAGTTGTAAATATGTTTTGCTGTTTACAGTAAGGTTGTGAGCGCACTGGTTTAGCTTATAATAATGTTTAACCATAGATAAATGACGATAGTTGTCAATTTGATAAGCTGAATACAGTTAATAAGTCTATCACTTCAAGTTACAACAAGTTTGGTAATTTTATAACTTTATTTAGTTGTGTTTATTGAATAATCTTTTGATATTGTGGCAAGTAATTATATAAGTGGCAAGTGATATATGCTGAGCATGAAAACCAAATACTTTGAATTGGTTAAGCTTTTTTATTATTATTTTCGGCCGGCGCGGCTGCCGCGGTATGCCGTAGTTAAGACATGGAATCATGAACAAAGCTGTTATGCTAAACGTTCACCTTCTTATAGTAGTGATACTAGAAGCCACTGATTATACCATATTTAATTAAATAACCATATAATTTGATGAATGATAAATTAATTCAAATTCACACATATTAATTTTTGTAGTTGACAGAAAATAACTTAAAAAAAATATAACTTATCATGATCACATTCTTAATTCTACAATCAACTTAATCAATCTAGCTTTATTAGATTTATAAAACAATGCAAATAACTTCTCTCAAAAAACAAAAAAAACACATTACTCATAACTCATAACTCATAACTTTTCATAATCTAGTTTTATTCCTTTACAACTAATTTTTTCATTCTTTCCAATTGGAAGCTCAAACTTTCAAATTATTCATCATCTCTTCCATCTCATCCAAACCCAATCTTTTCTCAACATCAATACTCAAACATTTTAAAATCAAATCTCTTAAAATCTCAACTCCTTCAGTTTTTTCAATTAAAATTTCCACATCAAATTTCCCTGCACTAATCATTGCTCTCAATCTCGGTTCAAACGAGTGTTGAAACGGTAATTTCCCCACCACAAGAGTATATAACAAAACACCAAATGCCCAAATATCAGTTTTTGGACCTAAAGAGGCAGGATTTGTTTCTAGTAATTCTGGTGCACTATATGGTAATGAACCAATATGAGAATGTGGTAAACTTGGATCAGTAACATCTTTCAAATCTTGAGCTAATGAAAGTAATGAATTTGGGATCTTGGTGAAAAAATTACTCATACCAAAATCACATAATATGATTTTAGAATTGTTTTCATCTTTTTTATCAATGAGACAATTTTCTAATTTTAAATCACCATGGAAAATCCCTAAGTTATGCATGTAACGTAACGCTGAAATGATATCAAGTGAATATGATTTAATCAACTGGAATTTTGTTGTTTGTGGAATTTCAAATTGTGAAATTTCCCAATTTATAATTAAATCATAAAGTGAACCACCATTAATTTTCTTGGTTAAACAATAGATAGCATTTGAAGTTTCTTTAAATTTATAAAGCGGTAAAATATTTGGATGATTTAAAATCAACCAAATCTTAATCTCTTTTTTGAAGAATCTCAAAGCTTTTAAATTTTTAATTTTAATGATTTTAATAGCTTTTATATCATTTGGAACTTTCTGATTAGTACATTCTCTCACGGTTCCCCATGCACCGGAACCAAGAGATTTCCCCAATATGTGATCCATACAAACCATTCCTTTTGCACCACCATTTGAATGAAAATCATTCTTTTGGGGCACCATTGATGTAAATAAAGGTGATGAATTTCCAGTATTTGAAGGAGATTTTGTGAATCTTTGTTTAATAATTTTAGTGATTTCATCTAAGTTTGTTCCTGGTGGAGTGAATTTCTTCAAAATTTTCTTCCTTATTGAAAAAGGTTGATCTAAATAATCATTTGGTAATTTTGATAAAATTTCTTCAGTGGCTAAATCAACTGGTATTAAAGCTTTTTGTTTTTTCAATTGTGGTAATGTCGATGAAGAAGACGGTAGTGATTTTGGCACTGGGATTGGTTTTGTTGTTGAATGTAAATCCAATGAGCTTGTGTTATTTGTGAAAGATTTCAAAGAATCAGATGAATTGACCCATTTTAACACTGAGTCATTGAAGTTGAAGAAAGGGATGTATTCGTCTTCAAAACCTATGCTATGTCGTTTAGTATCAATTGAATCAAATGCAGTGTTTATTTTAGAAGCAGTTAAGTCTTCAAGGTTTGATAAAGAGTCAGTGATGTTGAAATTGGTAGATGTTTTCAAATGATAGGCTGTGTCATTGGTGATATCTTCAGCAGCATGTTCATCATTATCATTAGACTGGTTATTAAATAAATCTGGTAAATAATCTTTATCCTTAATTAATACACCATCAACACTTGCTGAGCGATTATTTTTTTTTTTCTTCTCATGTAATTTAACAGGTCTATACCGATCATCATCATAGATTCTTCTCCCATTAACAAGATCGAAGTTTGTAGTTTCATTTTCAGAGAATCTTCTATGAGTTTTATTAGTGGCAACAATATCTTGTAATTGATCAAAAGGTTTAGCCTTCAATGGTAAGTTCTTAAGGTATGGTTTGAAAAGTGTAGAGACTGTCTTCTGGGACACTGGCAAAAGCATTGATCCTTCCACAGCCACTTCATCTAGCTCAATGGCTGGATCTGAAGTTCTGGGTATTTGTAAATCAGAAGGCATTTTGAATACCGTTGTGGAACAGCACAGGTGGAACAACAGTTAACTAATAAGGAATAATGGCTGAATGGTGAGTGAAGAAGAGTGAGAATGAGACTGAAATTGGATGGAAATCGTTGGTTTTTATACACTGAATTTCAGTAAATGTTCTCTCTTTTAATTCTGATATTGAGATGAATTTATTGAGATGCTGCCAGATGTTCTTAAAGAAGTAATACCAAACTATAAATTACCAGAAA
Source organism: Starmera caribaea (assembly GCA_030565045.1). Lineage (NCBI taxonomy): Eukaryota > Fungi > Ascomycota > Saccharomycetes > Phaffomycetales > Phaffomycetaceae > Starmera > Starmera caribaea. The sequence continues at coordinate 3,058 of JAJMAV010000099.1, forward strand.
CGGAAAAAGTGACACTTAAAATAACGTCAAAACACGACAATATAGCACAATTACCCAAAACAGCAGTATCTACAGCAGTCGGAATTCAAGCACTAAAAAAGTTTCCTGCCGAAACTACTCAAAGCAGCAGCAGCAAAACCGGAATTCCACCAGCCAATGAAATTTCCTGAAAAACAAATTTGGGCCTTCAGGCTTTCCAACAACTGGAAAATTCTTGAAATTCTTTTATTTTACAACTTGAGCAAACACTTCAAATCAAATCAAATCAAATCAACCAGAGAATTAAGTCACAATGGGTGGTGGTCCGCAAGCTAAAACATACATGGGATGGTGGGGTTCCTTAGGTTCCCCAGCTCAAAAAGGTATTACTACCTACGCTATCTCTCCATACGCTATCAGAGTTTTAAACGGTGTTGTCCACAATGCTTTCTTCAACACTTTCAGAAGAGTCAAATCTCAAGCTTTATACATTGTTTTACCAGCTGCTGCCATGTGGCAATGGTGGGTTGTCTGCAGAGACTACAACGAATACTTGTACACCAAAGCAGGCCGTGAAGAATTAGAAAGACTCAGTTAAGAGGTTCATCAAAAGGAAACAAAAAAAAGAAAAAGAAAACTCTACAATATTCATGATGTGGTTGAATAAGATATAGAAAGAGAAGACAACACATTTATATTTTCATTCAATTTTAGAAATTTACGTACATACATATTTTTAATAGCAAAATCGTAGATTTTATTTTTATTTTAGCACTAATTATATTACATATATAGCAGCAATTATATATAGGAACAACACAAACAATTACTTAGAACGTTTGTAAACTTTATTCAAGAATTCAGTTAAAACAGCAGCTTTGAAACCTCTTGATTCATCAATTTTACTGATCTTATCTTTCAACTCAGTAGCAATTTTTTCCTCATACTCCAAATAAAGTTTATCAATACCCATCTCATTAAACAATTTTTTAACAACAGCTTCATTCGCATCGTTTTTCAAACCATAATTCTTATCCAAAATGGCTCTTTGTTCAGGTGTAGCAATTTTCAACGCAGTGTTAATAATCCAACTACATTTATTATCTTGGATATCTGTACCAATTTTACCAATATCTTCTGGTTTACCAAAACAATCCAAATAATCATCTTGGATTTGGAAATATTCACCCAACGGAATTAACACGTCATGGGCTTGTTTCAAATCAGTTTCATTGGTGATACCTGCCGCGTACATTGCTAACGCGACTGGTAAATAGAAAGAATAATAAGCTGTTTTGAAAATAACAATGAATGAATGTTTATCTAATGAGAATTTAGATAAATCAACATGATCTTCTGGCGCAGTGATTAAGTCTAATAATTGACCTAATTCAGTTTGGAATGTGACTTCATGGAATAATTCAATCAAATCAACATAATAACTTTCTTTTTTGAAATATTTCTTCAACAAGATGTAAATAGCCGCTTCTAACATGAACGCATCATTGATGGCAATATCACCAACATTCTCAACTCTATACCAACATGGTTGACCACGTCTTGTAATAGATTGATCCATCATATCATCAGCAACTAAGAAATATGCTTGTAATAACTCAATACACCAACCTAAAATGGCAATTTTCTTGTACTCCTCGTCTGATAAATCATCAACGGTCTTTAAATCCTTAAGGATAACATAGGTATCAACCACTGAGATACCTCTGTTCAATTTCCCCAATGGTGTGTTATACTCTAAATTCTTCTTATACCAATCAATGGCTTCTTCTGTCATCCCATAATTCTTGCAAACAACGACCAACTCGTCCACAATTGCTGGGAACACACTCAAGAACTTCTCTTTGTTGTACTCCTTAGACATCTTTGGCTTCTTCTTCTGGCTCTGAAAAGTTGTTGGAAGTCGTTTAATTGTTGAAATTTCGACGTGCTTTTTAAAAATACAGCAAATATATGCTTGCCGGGTAAACTCATCGCTGAAATTTTTTTTTTTCTGTTTTGTAGTTGTATAGAAAAATAATTTTTTTTTTGATTCTCTAAAGTGAAGTGTGAAAGTGGAAAGAACAGAAAGAAAATGGGAAAAGGGAAGTTGAAAGAGTCGTTGAAGAACGATTTGGCTTTGAAGAAATGGAAGAAAAGCAACAGCAAGAAAAACGAGGCCAAGAAAGAAGAACTAGAGGAAAAAGCACCAGTTGTGATCATTCATGATGATATTCAAGATGAAGAGGAAGATGATGAGGAGGAAGATGGTGAAGAAGAAGAAGAAGAATCATCTGAAGAAGAAGAAGAAGCAGAATATGAAAGTCAAGTCTTGTCCAAAAAAGAACAAAGAAAATTGAAGAAAGAATTGAAAAAAGCTGGTGTTCAAGTTGAAGAAGACCAAGAAGAAGGTGAAGATGAAGAAGATGATATATCTGAAGTTGATTCCGAAATGGAAGAGTACTTGCTAGACTTAGAGAAACTGGCTAGAAGTGATGACGAAGAAGAAGAAGAACAAGATTCAGGTGATGATTCTAAGTATGAAGATGCTGCTGAAGAACAAGAAGTCGAAGTAGAAGAAGAAGAAGAAGAAGAAGAAGACGTTCCATTATCAGATGTCGAACTTGATTCTGACGCAGATGTCGTCCCACATACAAAACTTACCGTGAATAACGTCTCTGCTTTGAAAAACGCTTTAGCTCGTATTGAATTACCATGGGCTAAGGTTTCATTTCAAGAACATCAAACTATAACTGCAGAAGAATCAGCAGAATCACAAATTAGAGACATATATGACGACACTGAACGTGAATTAGCCTTTTATAAACAAGCTCTTAATGCCTCCATCAAAGGTCGTGCTAATTTACTTAAATTGAAAGTCCCATTCACAAGACCTCAAGATTATTTTGCTGAAATGATTAAATCCGATGAACATATGGATAAATTGAAAATTAAATTGATTAAAGAAGCCTCTGAAAAGAAAGCTGCCGTTGAGGCAAGAAGACAAAGAGAATTGAAAAAAATTGGTAAACAAGTTCAAAATGCAACTTTACAAGAACGTCAAAAGCAAAAGAAAGAAACTTTGGATAAAATTAAAGGTTTGAAGAAGAAAAGACAAAATGATGAAATCTCTTCAAATGATTTCGATGTTGCCATTGAAGAAGCAACTGCTGCCCAGGAAGAACATGCTGATAAATATGGTGGTGGTCATAGAGATGGTCCAAATAGAAAAAGACAAGCTAAAAATGCTAAATATGGTCAAGGTGGTATGAAAAGATTTAAAAGAAAAAATGATGCTGAATCAAGTTCTGATGTTTCAGGGTTCTCTCATAAGAATGGGAAAACTAATGGTGGGAAATCTAAACGTTTAGGTAAAAGTAGACGTAAACATTAAAACAATTTATCTATTATTAAACTTATATAATAATTATAAAATTTTTGTAAAATACACAGGCCTCTCTCCAGTTCAATCTAATAACCCAATTTTTTGTAATTTCTCTGCTAATTCTTTATCAATATATTTAATCAAACTTGGTTCTCCAGTCAACCCTTTTCTTTTTCTAGTCTTCATAGTAAAATCTCTTGATAATAATTCAATTGGTGCTGGTGAAAGTTTTGGAATCTTGACATCTTTATCTAATGGATCACCAGGAACAATTTGCCATTTATCAAAATATAATGATACTGATGCTTGACCTTGTGTCACAATTCTAATATCTGTCTCAAGACCAATTGAATCAATAACTGGAACAAACCCATAAATTTTACTGAATTGAGTGGCACCAATTGGATAACTCTTAATAATTGCACCTCTTCTCTTATCTAAGATTTTCTCCAAGACTTTAATTGTATTGAAAGATGAAATTATTTCAATTGAGTATATTGGTTCCATTAATTTTGGCGCGGAAGTTAAAAATGATGAATAACATGCTTTTCTAACCATGGGAATTATTTGTCCATTACCTCTTTGTAATGGGTCATCCGAGATTTTAACATCAATGATCTTGAAAATCACATTTCTTATTGGTTCATCACAAAGTGGACCTTCCCTCACGGCCCATTGGAAACCTTGCACGATTGGTAATTTAATTGAATTTAACAAATTTTTATCAACTTCATCTGGTAATGTATCATCCAACAAGATATTTGCACCATTTTCATTTGGTCCAAATGACCAAACTGATCTCGCTGATAATGAATCCCATCCATATTCATCTCTCAAAATTTTATTTAACTTGATGTTTGAATTAACAAATTTATTATTTTCAATATCATTTCCTAATTTATTCTCTAAAGGTGAACAAATAATTGTAATTTCATTATTTAAATTTGGTGATTTAATGGAAATTTTAGTTAAACTTTCATTAACTATAGTTTCTTGAAATCTAGTTATTGGATCCGAAACTTTAATATTTATATCTGAAATGTTTCTTAAATCATATAATAATGAATCCAAGTATAACTCACCAGATCCAAATATAACATGTTCACCACTTTCTTCTACTTTAATCTCTGATCCACAATAGAATTTATTGATTTTTCTTAACCCATCTAATAATTTCGGTAATTCTGATGGGATTTGTGGTTCAATGACAACTTTGAAGACAGGTTTTGTTAGATATGAAATTGGTTTGAAAATTGATAGCTTTGATTCATCTATCTCACAGTCAAAAATGGTACCTGACTTGGAGATCGTATCAATACCACCCAATAACACAATGGATCCACTGAATGCCTCATCAATTGGTAATTTATATCTTCCTCCACTTAAATATAATTCTTCAACTTTTAAAATTTCAACATCTTCATCATCATCATTGAAATTTTCTCCCAAAATTCTAATCTTAGAATTTTTTTTAATTGAACCAGATAAGATTCTAACCATTGCTAAGTTATTTTCCACCATTTTGGATATTATTGCCACTAATGGTGCATCATTTGAAGATTTGTTAATTAGGGTTTTGAAATCTTGGTCTTTACCTGTATATAATTGAGTTTTTGAATGTGATTCACTTGAGTTCAATGATTCAAGCATATCAACTATACCACCACTATTACCAAAAACCAATTTGAATACATGTTTCAAGATGATCTTGGGATCTGATATGGAAACTTTTTTCGGTAAACTTATCCCTAAATTTTTTTTCAAAGATTTAATCAAATCTTCTGGTGATTGAGTAATTGATTGAGTTATAATTTTGTAAATTGGATCTAATATGAAATGTATAAAAGATCTTTTATCACCCTTTTTGGTGAATTTAAGAGTTTCCTCGTTATAATAAATATCTCCCCATAATCTTTTACTAAATGTCACAATATCAAAATCAACATCATATCTTTCTGCATATAATGCAGCAAATGATTTTAAAGTGAATGAAAACCCTAAATCTGCTGATGCAAAACCGACGTTATTTAGAATCGGTGAATATATTGTTTTAAATGAATAATTATCATAATATTGATTTTCTTGAATATAAGTATTGATTTCATCAATAACACTTCTTAATTTATAATAAGAGTCCAATACGGGCAATCTTAGCTCGAGCACCAATCTATCAATTTTGTTAATTAAGAAACATAGCTCCAAGTTATTTATTAAAGCATTATCAATGGCAATCTTGGTAGTTATTGTTAAACCTTCAATGACATCAATTACTACTAATGAAATATCAGTTGATCTTTGAGCCACTGCAATTTCATCAGCAAAAGTTATATGACCTGGTGTATCAATTAAGTTTAGAACAAGGGAGTTTCCGTTCAAGTTTGGTAATAGTAGTGTGATTAATGAAGATTTGATTGTTAAGCCTCGTTCTTTCTCTAATTTTTCATTATCAGTGTATCTTAATCTTTTATTCACTTTAGCAGTTTGAGAGATGTTTTTCAAAACGTGAGTTTGTAAAACCAAATTATCTAAAAAAGTAGTCTTACCAGAATGTAATGAACCAACAATTGAAACATTTCGTATTTTATTTTGAAATTTAGTTAATTCATAAAGATATTCTTTTGAATAGATTGTCTTGGGTATTTTCTTATCTTCGAATTTAGTAATTTTTTCAACTCGTGGTTTCACCAATGGCGTTTCAATGGATTGAGTATCATGTAATTGAACCACGGTTTCAACATCTTCACCAAAAGTCTCGGTCATCGTGGAATACAACTTCTTGTCTTCTTGTAAGATCACAGCGTTTGACATCTCTGTATCCTGTTGTTGCTGCTGCTGGTCATCACCATCTTGGTCCATCTCATCTTGAGACTCCTCGAACTCGTATTCAGAAGAAGATTCAGCATCTGAATCGTTTGGATCTCCAATGAAGTTACCAAACCTAAAAAAAAAGTTAGTTTTTGCGAAAAAAGTTCTTTCAAAACATTGTTGTCCAAAATAATTTTAGACACTCACTCATCATAAAGATCGTCTTCATCCATCTTTTCTCTTTTTTTTTCTTTCTTTCTTCTTTCAAATGTTGTTCAATTTTATAAAGATTTTGAATTCAATTTTTTTGATTTAAATTTGTTTTCTGGTTTACACAACACGCCCTTTTTATTATTTTCATTTTTTTGAATATTTGAAAACTTGGTCAATTTTATTGCTTTTCTGTTTGTTGTTTTCAAGTTGTCGAAGAGAGCGAAATTGCAGTGAGTTTCTGGTTAAATCACTGCAATTCAGGAAACGAGTGTGATTTTTTTTTCATTGCATTTTTAAACTGGGAATTTTGAGCCCATAAGACAGAAGATAAGAATGGAAAGAGTACAGTCGTTGTATGACAGAGTACAGAACCAGGAGTTCATGAACAGTGCTTTCATAAACACCATCTCAGAGGTTATTGAGAATGATATAAACGTGAGAACCATCTGCTTACAATTGCTATTAGCTCGTAATCTTATATACTAACCTTTTTTTTTCTTTCTTCATTTAGGATAATGTAACAGAAGTTGAACATTTCAAGTATGAACAAGAACTAGACAAGAATCTAACCATCAAATCCGTTGTAGGATTAGGGATAGGACTGATGAGTGCACCTTTGAGTTTAGGAACAACAATGAATATTGGTTTAGTTGATGGTGGACCAGCAACAATAATTGGTGGATACATCATTGTTTTCATTTTTTCGATATGTTGTGCATTGTCATTAGCTGAGATCTCAGGGAAATACCCTATTGAACTACACGGTGGTTCCGCGATAATTGCTAAACCGAAATATAGTTTAATTTGTTCATGGTTTACTGGATTTTTCCTATTGATTGGGAATTGGACTATGAGTACGAGTATAACGTTTGCTGGTGCACAATTCGTGCTTTCGGTGATTGGGATAGTGGATTCAGATTATAAAGTTGATGGTTTAGTCACAGTGATTGTATTTTATGTTATTGTCACGGTTTGTGGATTATTTAATTTGAAATTATCTAGGTTTATGGAAAGAATCAATAATTTATCAACTTTGTGGATCATTTATACCATCTTGTTCATTGACATTTTGTTACTATTGTTTTCATCAAGATATCATAGTTTGAAATACGTTTTCACAAATTTTGATAATTCAAGATCAGGTTGGGTACCAGCAATGGCATTTATTATAGGATTCCAACAGGGGAATTTCACATTACAAGGTTTTGGAATGTTACCTGCTGTGAGTGAAGAAGTTGAAGATGCAGAAACTGCGGTGCCTAGAGGTATGATGATTGCAGTATTATTATCAGGTATTTCAGGTATAATTTTCCTAATACCTATTTTAATTGTGCTACCAGATATTGGAGATTTATTGGATTCACAAAAGGGTATAATGCCAATTGTATTGATTTTCAAGCTTGCTACAAACTCAATAGTTGTTTCATTTTTCCTAGTGATTATGATTGTTGGTAATTTATTATTCTCCGGGATTGGATCCATTGCAACATCATCAAGAGCTGTTTTCAGTATGAGTAGAGATGGTGCATTACCATTTTCTGAGTTTTGGACATTTGTTGATTCAAGTTCTGTTTCAAAAGTTCCTAAAAATGCAGTTTGGTTATCAATGGGGATATCATATTTTTTGGGGTTATTATCATTAGTTTCATCAGCCGCGTTTAATGCATTTGTTGGTGCTGCTGTGCTATCGTTATGTGCAGCCTCGATTTTACCAATCTTAACAAGTTTATTGAATGGACGGAAAAAAGTTAGAGGTAGTGCATTTAAATTGAAATATGTTGGTTTCATTGTTAACATAATTAGTGTTGGATGGTTATTATTTACAATGTTTGTATTAAGTTTACCACCACAGATCCCCGTGACTGGAAGTTCAATGAATTATGCGTCATTGGTTTTCGGATTATTCGTGTTATTAGTGACAATCTTATGGTTTCTTTGGGGGAAGAATAATTTCCATGGACCACTAGTTGATAATGAATATAATGAAAGGCCAGAAACAATTGAGTTTCAAGATGTTAGTATCAATGGCGAGTATCAACGAGTTGATGAACAAAAGTTTCATAAGATTGAATCAGAGAATTATGATACACAAACCTTGATGCCATCATCAAAAATGGTGGTGGGTAATGGGAAATTTCAAAGTAAGCAGTTAGTTGATAGTGATGATGATGATGAGGGACATGAGGAAGATCTAGGGATGCCTTCAAGCAGTAGTCGCTTTGGTCGATAGGTCGACTGCTAAAGAAAAAAGTTACGTATGTTTTTGATAAATATGTATATAGACGTTTGATTTTATAAATATTCTTGTGGTTTTATGTATAAATATTAATGTGATGTAATGACAATTGTTTTATTATGATGATGAAATTAGTAGACTCAAATACCAGCATCATGACCAGATTTATAAGTTTCAGCAAATCTTTTCAAAGAATATTCTCTTGCAGTAGTATATTCACCATTTGGTTTTTTAAATTCATCACCATCTTGTTTTGCTCTAGCAGCTCTAACCAAATCACTTGGGATTGGGGTTAATTTAGTGTCATCGTCAGCATCAAAGAAGAACACGATAGAGTATCTATCTTTACCTTCAGTTGGTAATCTAACTCTATGAGTTGTTGACTTCAAGATATGACCAGTCCAATAACTTAAGATATCAGCGATATTAACAACAACAGGTGGGGCTCTACCTTGAGCAATATATTCTGGGTTTGGAGATGGTGTGAAAGTGACTTTTTTCCAATTATTCGTAGAGTCCAAAATTTCTAAACCTTCTTGACCTTGCTTTTGTAAAAGTAAAGTAATTGAACCATAATCTGTATGAGCACCACATCTATCTTGTTGTTCTGCGTCTGCTTCTGTAGTTGATGGGTAATGTAACATTCTCATCGAGGTCATTGTCTTTTTGTTTGGTCTATGTCTATCACTAAACCAGTTGGCACCACCTTCCTCTTCATCAATTTTCAAAGAAATGGCTAATAATTTTAATAAAGTGATACCTAGAGAGTAGAATTTTTTAACCATTGATTGGATGAATTTGTAGTTAGTTTCATCTGCAAACATTTCAGGTAACAAGTCTTTTTTAAAATCACCAGTTTCTAAATTGAAAGAACCAAAATTGAAAGCTTCCTTTGGATCACCTTTTGAGTTTGGATCAGGATCTAAATTTTCCTGGCGATAAGCAGTGTAACCACAATCATCACCATCGATGGCTAATTGTTCTTTGACCTCTTTTGGTAGTTCAAAGAATTTTTTACTTAATTCGAAGTAATGATCAACTTCCTCTTGAGTGAAATCATGGCCATCAACGAAAAGGAAACCTTGAGAACTGAAACCTTCTAGGACAGCTTGAGCAGCTTCTTCAGTGATTTGTGAGACATCAACGATTTTCAAAGGGGATTCAGACATCTTGAAGTAGTAACTGGTTATGAGTTGTAACTACAGTAGGTTTATGAAAGAAGGAAACACACGAGTTTATATAGTTTATAGGTTATAGGTTTATATATATGATAAAAAAAAATCATTCAATCAGGATTTCCGATTCAGAGATAAGTCAAGCAACTGTAAGATGCTGTGGGAGATTGAACGGTGAACGGTCAAGAACGGTGAGCATAAAAAGAAAGTTGAAACGGAGTTACAAGAAGACCGAGGGGTATTAAATAGCAAATAGCAATGCATTATAATTTATACTACTGTATAACTGTATCACTGTACCACTGTATCACTACTTCTATAGTTCTACATTAATACAATAGACAGTAGTAAGAGTAGAGTAGAAAGAAAACACTAAGAGCCTAGTGGTAATAAAATGGTAATAAAATGCACAAGATAGAGTCATTCAGTTAACATTTCAAAGGGTCCTTAATACTTATAAATGGTGATGAAATGATTGGTGAAGTTTAAAGCTTTGAAGATGGATGGCATTTAAACATTTCTTGTTCTTGGTGTTTGCAGTTTATAGAGTTTATCAATTATCATTTACATATGGACTTGAAGAGTAACTCAGTACTAAGTTATAACTACCACTCAATAGCTTCATAGCCTTATGGTACCTACTACCTGTATTGGCTATGAGTCTATGTAGTGTAGTACCAGGCTGGTTAAAATAAAACAACTAAAAGTATTACCCTGTGAATCAGGGTTACTGATGCTATATAAATAATCCATACATCTACTCTCAGCTCTTCCATTCTAGCCACTATCAACTACAGACCCATACTATTCTTCTATAACCCCCTAACACAACCATTGTACCCAGTCACTCCATTGATAGTGAACTGTTGTACTGTGCTGTACTTTAACATTAAATATCTAAACATTTAAACCAGGGTAACACCACACTCTTTCTATTCATTTCTTCAAAGGGGTGGCAAATTTTATAAACAACAGAAAAATTCAGCAAATAAACAACAGTTGTTTATCACTATCAGCTAACTAACTAACTAACTAACTAGTTATAACACAGTCATGTCACACGAAGGAGAAGAAGAACTTCTAGAGTACTCCGAGCCAGAAGACAACTTGGTCCAAGAACAAACCACAGAAACTAAATCTGACGACAAAAAGGGTTCTTATGTTGGTGTCCATTCAACTGGTTTCAAAGATTTCCTTTTAAAACCTGAATTGTCCCGTGCTATTGTCGACTGTGGTTTCGAACATCCTTCTGAAGGTTAGTGTTTTTCCCTCTTTTTGCTATCAGTTAATATCTTGCTTCCTTGTGTTGTTGAACTTGATGGAGTATCTCCACTGTTTATGTTTGTTATGATTATATTTACGACTAGGATTATACACATCTTTATCAAAGATTATCACCTGCTATCATCATATATTTGATCAGGGTACACTCAATTGATTATCATCACGTGGAAAACGCGTTATTTTTGACTTTTTTTTATTCATAATTAAGGCTCAAACTTTTATAACAAGTTCACCACTATTAAGAAAAGACGGTTCATCCCTTTTCTTACAACTTTCAATCATCAATTGAATCAGACCATCAGGAATGATTTCATCATATATAGCGAATGGCTTCAAGTCCATCTATTTAAGTCAGAAATCTCAATCCAAACATCATACAACAAAAAAAGTTCAACAATCAACATTCAAGATGTTTAACCGAACAGCATCCCTCCCTCCTTTTTTCTTCTTCTTTCGAACACTCATATTAACATGCCCCCCTTTCATTACAGTTCAACAAGTTTGTATCCCACAATCTATTCATGGTACAGATGTCTTATGTCAAGCAAAATCTGGTTTAGGTAAAACCGCTGTTTTTGTTCTATCAACTTTACAACAATTGGACCCAGTTGAAGGTGAAATCTCAACTTTGGTTATTTGTCATACTAGAGAATTAGCTTATCAAATCAAAAATGAATATGAAAGATTCTCTAAATATATGCCAGAAGTTAAAACCGCAGTTTTCTATGGTGGTACCGAGATGAAAAAAGATATTGAACTATTGAAAAAAAAGGAAACCGTGCCACAAATCGTTGTTGCAACACCTGGTCGTTTGAAAGCTTTATTAAAAGATCAAGCTATTAAATTAAATAACGTTAAACATTTCGTTATTGATGAATGTGATAAAGTCTTGGAGGCAATTGATATGAGACGTGATGTTCAAGAAATTTTCAGAGCAACACCAAAGGATAAACAAGTTATGTTTTTCTCTGCAACTTTATCTAAAGATATTATCCCAATTTGTCAAAAATTCTTACAAAATCCTTTAGAGATTTTCGTTGATGATGAATCAAAATTAACTTTACATGGTTTACAACAATACTACATTAAATTAACTGATCGTGAAAAAAATCGTCGTTTAGCTGATTTATTAGATTCTTTAGAGTTTAATCAAGTTATTATTTTCGTTAAATCAACTGCAAGAGCAGATGCTTTAAACAAAATTTTAATTGAATCTAATTTCCCTTCAATTGTTATTCATGGTGGTATCCCACAAGAAGAAAGAATCGCAAGATATAAATCTTTTAAAGAATTCAACAAAAGAATTTGTGTCACCACTGATGTTTTTGGTAGAGGTATTGATATTGAAAGAATTAATTTAGCTATTAATTATGATTTACCTTCAGAAGCCGATCAATATTTACATAGAGTTGGTAGAGCTGGTAGATTTGGTACTAAAGGTTTAGCTGTTTCTTTTATTTCTACTGAAGATGATGAAAAAGTTTTAGCTGCCATTCAAGAAAGATTTGATGTTAAAATTACTGAGTTCCCTGAAGAAGGTGTTGATCCTTCAACTTATATGAACACTTGAATTTAAAAATCAAGAGCTTTGGTAAAAAAAGAAAGAAAAAAAAAGTTTAGTGATCTGTTATATTTGATTTTCATATAAACAAAACTAAAATAAATTTTTGTATTTTGTTTACACTTTTTTTTGTATCTTTCTAAAACCATATTATTTCATATTTCATTTTTAATATTATACACAATTAATTCATTAACTCTCTATGTTTATAACGTATCATCAAGATCATTATTCTTATTATTATTATTATTATTATTACTAGATCTATAATGCTTAAAACTATTCATTCTCGGTAATTGAAATTTATCATCATTAATCTTACTAACTTCTTGATTTGTACTTAAAACTTGTGAAGCTAATAATCCCAACGTATCCAACATTTTATGATCATTTTTTGTAGTAGTAGTACTACTGCTACTATTGCTCATTGATTTTGAAAGTTTTGTTATTGAATTGTTGGACTTATATTTAGATGATTTAATAGTTGATGGTATTTTCTTAAATAATCCATCTGAAATTGAAGTTAAATTCTTACCTTCTTTTAATCTTATTATTTCTTTATTTTTCTTGATAATTTCATTCTTGTATTTTTTTATTAGAATGTTTTGATAATCATATTTTTTAATTAATTCATTATACTCCATATTCTTCATTTTTAAAGTTTCAACTTGTTTCTTAATAATTTCATTTTCAACCTCGTACCTCATATCTGCATCTTTAGCATTTATAGATAATAAATGAGCTTTAATCTTATACTGATCAGATTCAGCTTGTAATTTATTAATCTTATGTAACAGTCTATTTATTAATTCAACTGACTCGATAGAATCCGTTGTTTCAATAAATTCATGACTTGTTTTTAATAATATTGATGTTGGTTCATCTATAGTTATATCTGATCCATGTGCACTACCGTTACCAGAACTGAAATTAGAGCTTTGTGAGGACGTAGCAGATGTAGGTGTTGGTAATGATGAGTGGTGATTATCATTCATGTTGGTATTGTTATTGTTTTGATGTGAGTCTTGTGCAAAAGTTTCGTTGTTTAAAGTAAGTTGATGTTCACGGATTAAAGAAATCGTTTTGTTTAAACCTTGTAGCATCTCTCAAACGTGTCGCTCCAGGAGGTAATAGCAACCAGTGAATCAAACTTTAAAAAAGAAAAGAAGCAACGCGTTGTGATTTACAGGTCTTCTTTTCCAGGGAAATTTTGTTTACTTTTGAAATCAAAATTTTGGCGCGTTTTTTTTTATTACAATTCCGAGGGGCAAAATAAAAACCGGAATTGGTTAATTAGAAGAATTCATTAATTGTTCAGGACAAAATGACCAAGAGATAGACAGATAAGTAGATAGAGATCATTGATAAACAGGATGAGTGATATAACTAGTCTGCCTTTTAATTTGAGTCGAAAATTTTGATTGATGCTGAATTTACAATTCTGAAAAACCAACCTTTTTGAATTAATTTTATATGACATTAAAGATCCAGTAACACAATGATATCTCAGGTATTAATTATAAAATAAATAAAACTTATCAACTTTAAATAAACAAAATGATTAAATGAAATAGGTTTTATATTTTTATTAATACACAAAGAAAAAAGTAATAAACTTTCTTAACGGTAAGATTTTTGGAATCTGGCTCTGGCACCACGACCACCGAATTTCTTTGGTTCAGATCTTCTAGAATCAGCAATCAATAAGGTTCTGTCGTATGAAACAAAGATTTTTTTCAATTCATTTTTAGATTGTTCATCAACAAATTTTTGGTAGTAAGCAATTAAACCTTTAGCAATAGCTTGTCTAATAGCATAAACTTGTGAAACGTGACCACCACCAGTGACTCTAACTCTGATGTCAATGTTGGCGAATTTGTCTAAACCAACTAAGATCAATGGTTCGTAAACTTTGAAACGTAAGATTTCTGGTTCAACTAAGGTGATTGGAGCACCGTTAACTTTGATTAAACCTCTACCTTCTTTAACGTGAGCAACGGCAGTAGCAGTTTTCTTTTTACCAAAAGTCTAGAATTAGATGGTTAGTATTTGTTGAGAAATGAATATTCTGGTCTGTGTGTGTGTCTTGTGGGAGAATATGGTTAACATCATTGAGGAAGGATTTTTTTTGTTCATTTGACATGTTGTGATTTTGAATTCTGTGATAGTCTTGATGCTTGGAAACTGTAGTTTAGATCAATCTGAGTGTGTATAACATATGTGAATCTCTTTTGTGATAATATTTGCCCATAGCTCTTGTATCTAACTGTGAAATCAATCAATCAATATTCTTTTGTACATTTGTCTATTTCTCTCCCTTCTTCCACATCCTCTGATGTGCCCACACTCCACACAGACAACACTTCTCGTGGAAACAACGTACTTGGACACTTTTAACTTGTTTAGTAGACATCTTTGTGGTGTATGTATGACTTGAATTAGTTGGTTGAACAATTTCAGTGTTTTAAAAACTTGAACTTTTTTCACTTTACGAAAAGTGAGTGTGCGACTGCGGCGCGTACCGGATGTTTTTTTCTTTGCTGCTGTGCGTGAGTTGGTGTTGGGATTTCCAGAACTCAATTTTTCAAATTTTCAAAGTGGAATTACCCAAAACGGATATCTGTGACTGTTTTGTTAGCTATAAGTATCACGTGAGTAATGGAAGGGTGTAAGAATTATAGTAAGATTCAGTTGTTAAGCTATTGGTGTAGTTTCTTATATCACCACTAACTGAAAGCTTATTAGACTACTATCAACAATTTTATACACTCCAATACCTCACCAATAAATCAGTACCACACTGTTTAACTGTAGTCTCCATACTTAACATTGATGTGACTGCTGTTTTTTGCGTCTAAACTCATCTTCCTCAGTCCCAAAAATGTCCAGATGTTTTGTGTTTTTTGAGCCCACACAACTTTTTCACAACAAGAAATTTTTGTAAAATATGAAAAATTGAAATTGAAAATAAGTTGAAACAATCAATTAATTCAGAGTGTTGAAATTATTATAAAATGGGTATGTCAATATGGTGGATAGATAATAAATGAACGTTAGATGAATAGAGAATTACAAGATATGTGTTATACCATGAATTTGAGCTAGAAATGAGACTTAAAATGAGATCAATTTGCAACAATTTTATATCAAGAAAGGGAGCTACCAAATATCAAAGAACAGGATTATAGATGAACGAACAAATTATTATCATATCAACTATTTAATTTTTGCTACGGTCATTTATTTTCAATTTACTGTTCAAAGATTATCAAAATACTAACTAACTAACCAGCTATTGCAAAGAATTTACCACTTTTGAAAAACCACTTCAGAAAGCACTGGCAAGAAAGAGTCAAAGTTCACTTTGACCAAGCCGGTAAAAAAGCTTCCAGAAGACACGCAAGAGCTGTCAAAGCTGCAGCCATTGCTCCAAGACCATTAGATGCTTTAAGACCAGTTGTTAGAGCACCAACCATCAAATACAACAGAAAAGTTAGAGCTGGTAGAGGTTTTACTTTACGTGAAATTAAAGCTGCTGGTTTAACTGCTGCTTATGCTAGAACCATTGGTATTTCAGTTGACCACCGTCGTCAAAACAGATCCACTGAAATTTTTGAATTAAATGTTCAAAGATTAAAAGAATATCAATCTAAATTAATTGTTTTCCCAACTAAAGGTAAAGCTCCAGAAGCTGAACAAGTTTTATCTACTGCTGCTTCATTCCCAATTGTTCAAATTGCTCCAGAATCTGAACCAAGAGCTGTTGTTGTTCCAGAACAAACTGCTTACAGAACTTTAAGATTAGCTAGATCTGATAAAAAATTCAAAGGTATTAGAGAAAAAAGAGCCAGAGAAGCTGCTGAAGCTGAAGCTGACAAAAAGAAATAAACAAAAGTTTTAAATAGCACTTTAATTTGAAATATAGTTATAATTATAATTGGGTTATTTTGTAATTTTTTTTTGTTTAGTGTATATTTAGTACTACATTTTGGAAAATAATATATCCTTGTAACTTATCGTGTTCTCTCAATAATTATCAATCATATATGGTTACAGCTTACGGTTAACAGTTCATCTTATTATAGTCTTCAACTTTTATAAAATAAATTTATTTTGGTGAAATTTTGATACAAAAATTCAATTTACTAGTAATACATCCAAAAGTTAAATCAAATTAATTGTTAATTAATAAACTATCTAATTCAAATTAAAAAAACAACCTAATCGAATAAACCGAAACCCATTTCTTCATCAGATTCTTCAGCAGCTTCTTCTTCTTTTTCTTCAGCAGCTTCTTCAGCAGCAGCACCAGAAGCACCAGCAGCAGCACCAGCAGATGAGGCAACACCAGATGAAGCACCAGCAGAAATAGTGGTCAATAAAGATTTAACATCTTGAGAACCTAAAGCTTTAGCAAATAAATCAGCCCAAATTTTGTCAACTGCAACATTAGCAGATGAAGTTAAAGCTAATAATTTTTCAGAAGAAATTTCAATTTCTGAATCAGCTAAGATTAAAGCAGCGTAGGATAAAGCGGTTTCAACAGACATTATTAGTAGTGGATGTAAAAATAATCAAGGTTTAAGCTATTAAAAGCGGACTATTTCTTTATTGAATTTAATGAAAAATTGTCAAAAATTGAATTTTTTTTCTTTCAAAAATTTTCATTGAAAAGTTTGTTTGGAAAAAAAAAAAATTTAAAAAAAAATGAAAATATACCCAATCGGGAAACTTACTTGAAATGGAAAGACAGAGCTAAAAATGTTTGGATGTCAAAAAGTCACGTGAAAAAAAACAAAGAAACACATGACCAGTCACATGACTGGTATTTTCTAATTTAGTTTTCAACGCAGATAAGATTTTTTATTTTATATTAATGTGTCAAAATTGTGTTCTTTATTTTGATCATTGATGGAATATGATCAATGATCACAGCCCAATTGGTTTCCTACAGCTGCAGTTAAAGCTTATGAGACAAAGAGAGCTGCTTGAAGTAGTTATGAGTCAAAACTAACCAGCTGGTGAATTATCATATTACTGTTTTCGTACTAGTTTTCCCGTTATTAATTTTTATGTGACGTCAAAAATTATCCGCAAAAGAACCGTTATATTAATTAATGTTTAATACTGGATTAAATTAACAGAGATGTTAATATTTGTATATAATAGCTCATTAGGAAACTACCTGTTAATAGTAATAATGATCATTTTCTCCCAATAAAGAATTACCTACCTCTCTGTTTCATTCGTTTCAAAATTTTATCAAAATATTTATCAGTTACCATCAACTGTAATTTAACCACAAATAGTTCAAAAATTACAGCCAAAATTAATATATTAATAAGTGTTTGGTCACAGAAACAATTCAGCTCAAATATTAAAACGCTCGTATTCTAATCTTTTCCATTTGATTTTTTCCTGAGACGATTACAACCTTCTGCATTCAATTCTTGAAAATGTCCACCAGGCAACAGGAGGAAGAACCAACATCTTCTAATCATCAAGCTCAAGCACCAGCATCTTCTTATAATGATCAAGCTCATGCTGCACCAGAAGCTCAAACTACCTCTCCTACACAATCAAACACCCAAAATTTTACAGGATGTACCAGTCCAGTGGTACTGAACATATCACTGAGTGTAGCTAGCTCGTCGGCAACTTCTCAACCAAACTTGACTTCAAAGCCAGGGCAATCAACAACCTCAAGCAGTGGAACTTTTCCAGTTTTGAAAGACGGTTCAATTCCAGTTGATATTTTACCACAATTAAAAGCTTTATTTCCCAAAAGTGAATTACAATCCGTTGTTGAGGAAATCATAAACACCAAGTATCCAAATTTTTATGAAGAAATTGTGCAAGCTTTATTGGCAAAACTGATGGGCAGTACAGCTAATACGCCAAACAAATCCAAACAACAACAGGAAACAGAAACAGAAGGAGAAGAAAATCAGGATGACAAAGACGATGAAACAGACAATGAAGAAGAAGAAGAAGAACAGCAAAACAAGGAGGAAGAAAAAGAGGAAGAAAGGGCAAACATTGCCGAGCACAATCCAAAACAACAACAAGCTGACCATACACCACTTGCATTACCTGTTCAAGTTAAAGAAAAAAAATTAATAACAAAAACTTCTGAAAACATAAGAAACGCATTGTTTGAACCCATGAAAAATTTACATTTGGTTTTCAAATGTGACAAGTTCTTTCAAAAGAAATTCTGATGAAAACAGTAATCCAGATTTGAAATTTTTACCATTAAGTATTCAAGATGAAGCAAACAACAATCCAAACCCAAGTTTGATAAATTCAGTAGAGTATGGATTGAACTGGATATTGGAATTTCTTCTGGGTGTAGTATTATTGGTGTTAATTGTGTTTGACATAGCTGCGGAGGTTTTTGTTGACATAGGATCTTGGGTGGTACAATTTGTTAAGTTTTTGATAAAGATTATTTTTGATGGTGGTAAATCTGTTTATCAGCTGATAATACCTTACTTAGAACCTGTTTGGACCAATCAATTCTGCATTGGATTGTTTAATTGGTTAGCTATATTGGTTAGCCTCATTTGTTCATTGATTTTTGATATCACAATCTTCTGTTTAAGTCCAGTTTTTTTAGTTCTCCAAATTATTGATAAATGTTTGAAAAAGGCACTAGGAGAAGAAAAAGCCAATATTAGATTAGAAACCGCAGTTATTGAAATGTTGTTAAAAATTGGAGTTTATTTTTTCATGTGTCATTCTAACCAACTGCTTCACATCTTCATCTGAATCAATTGCACATGCTTTTTTTGTATCTGGTTATTCTGATATTTATATTCAACTCATATTTGGAGATGAATACTGGTTCTTATTAAGAACAATGAGAAATCTGATAAAATCAACAGTAACAAATGATGCTTTAACTTCTTTGAAATTTGGTGTGTTTTTCAAGACAGAAGGGTTCATGAATCTGATTATTATCACAACTTTCAGAAAAACATTCAACAATATTAGTGGTATCAAATTAATTGAAAATTCAATTCATTATTTTCATTCCCATTGGGAGGAAAGAGTGGTGAGATGACTGTGCCAGTTTAAATTGCGAGGCAGTGGGGTTTGGCAGTGGGTTTAGCTGAAGGTTTAGCAGTGGATTTTGCAATGTGTTTACAAGTGGGTTTAGCAATGTGTTTAGCAGTGGGTTTAGCAGTAGATTTGGCAATGGGTTTAGCAGTGGTCTAATGAGAAAAGTGTATAATCAAATTTTTATTCAAATAAACAATTTAATTTTTAGTGATAAAACATGTATAAAATGTTTAAAAGATTGTGCTAACCACCAGTGTTATTATTAATAGTTGAAATTATTATCATTGGATTTCTCTTCAAGACTTGAACTTGTTGAAATAAATAAAAAGATGAGCTAAACCTGCAGCTTATTTCTGTTGCTTTTTCAACCTATTCTCTTCATCAATCAAACTCAACCTCATTGCCTTCTCAATCATCTGTTGTTCAATCAAATTAACATCATTATTGCTATTATTATTATTATTATTATTATTATTATTATTACCACCATTGTTATTATTCCCACTACTACTATTAGTTGAATCACGAATTAATAAATTTGAAGTATGAATTGCACTTGCAGTGGCATTTTTTTTCTGTAATTTTGATCTTGCATTCATCAATTGAATTTCCCAATCTGGTCGTATTGAATCTGTGGTTATAACATCTGGATTGTTTGAAGGTAATGAACCACGTCTTTTAATTAATTTATCATGATTATTATTATTATTGTGTTGATTGAAATAATTTTCTTGGATTTCTAATAAGTTATGATCATCTATTTCCAAAGTTGGTGAGTTATGAAGATCTTGATTGAAATGGAAATTCAGAGGTGGTTCTCCATTTATACCAGTTTTAAAACCTAATGGATGTTGATAAATCACACCAAAATCCGGGGTAGCACAATATGGACACATTGCAAATTCTGAAATCAAGTCATTTGGATCTTGTAATTGTTCTGGTGGTTCATCATCATCTTCAACATCGTCTTCCTGAGTATGTGGGAAGTGTGGAGGTAGTCGCTTAATTTGAACAAAACATTCTGTACAAATAGGTTGAAGACAACACCTTGAATAATTTATCCACTTGGGGAAATAAAGAAAACAGATTGGACATTCAACGACTTTTTTGTATAATAACAATTTCAATTCATTTGAAAATAGTTGTGAGTTTGTATGTTCATTTTTCGCTATAGTGTAATTAATCTCTTCATCATTTTGCCATTTAATTTTCTTCAATTTTAACTCTTTATTAAATTTTTTCGACAAATGTTTCTTTAATTCCTTTTTAGATAACGTTGACTCGTCCACTGCGGCGTCATTATAATCCAGATCCTCGTCATACCCTTCATCATCATCATTTATCGATTCATTTGGACTTGAATGTAATTTCAACGAATCAATAATTTTAAGGATTTCCTGATCAGACCAATCTTCTTGGAAATCCTGTAAGGGTGTATAAAAGGGAGCTAGTTTCCTTTGCACTATGAGTGATTTAACGATATCAATGTTATAATCCAAATTTAGCGAATAAATCCCATATGGAGCTAAATAACCACCATCAACATTTTCATTGAATTTCACTATCAAGCCTTTAGCTAGTTTCTCCTTTAGTTGATTACGTTCTTTTGTAGATAGTTTCTTGTTGTTGTTGTTGTTAGTGGCTGTAGATTTGTGTGATTTATGGGTAGATGAGTGATGGAAATTAGCTAATGATGAAATTGAAGATGATCTTCTTGACTTTGATTTTGATTCTTTTGTTGGTACGTTTCCCATTGTTCTTGAGCTGATTAGTGAATTATCTCTCTGATGTGTGCTGTGTTGCTATGTGTGGTCAATCAACGCCTGCAATTGACCCCTATAAATCAAGTTTCAGAATTATCCCTTACTTTCCTAATTTTTTTTATTTTTTCTTATAACAATTTTCATGAATCACAAAAAAAAACAAGTCTTATCGCGCGGATCTAGAACTCTACAGCTAGGCATCTAATATAGCTATGTTATAATGCAGAATTGAATTAATAAACACACAGTAAAAGAAGGAGAAGAAGTGAAAGGGTATCAAATTAAATAAAGAAATAAGAAGAAGAAGAAGCAGAAGAAAGAAGACCTATGCTCGTATCCCAACACCAACACCAACACCAACCATCGCCATCACCACCAACAATTCAACAACACCAGTCACCAAACAAACTCGTCTATAAAAAACATCAGTGGAGCCAATTTGTTGAATTAATAAATTGAAACCCAAGAAGAAAAACAATGGTGGGATTATAAATGACACTGTGTATAGTGACCAACGTAGTGTCGTTGATGCGATGTGTGATGTTTGAGGAGAATGTAAACGTTGTTGATATATCGAATTAAGAAAATCTTCAGTATAGAAAAATTCATCTGTTTTAGTCGTAGTGGTAGTGGATTTCTTGGAGATGAATGATGGTGATTGTTTCTCTAAATCGAATTGATTGTAGTGTTTTGTTGTTTGTAAGGATAAGTTGCGGTAAGGTTGTGGTGGCTTATTGAAATGAATTGAATTTTG
This sequence comes from Starmera caribaea, assembly GCA_030565045.1. NCBI lineage: Eukaryota > Fungi > Ascomycota > Saccharomycetes > Phaffomycetales > Phaffomycetaceae > Starmera > Starmera caribaea. Next base: position 25,275 of record JAJMAV010000099.1, read on the forward strand.
AGATTGAGATTGTGATAATGGATGTGGTTGTTTCGAAGATGTAAATGGCAGTGGTGATAATATTGGTGTTGGTATGGATGGCATTGGAGATGACGATGGTGACGGGACGATGTTTAAGTTTAAATTTAGGCCTTGTTTTGTTGGTTCGGTTTCTTCATAAATTTTGGATAATTCTCGTTCTTTATTAATTGGGTGGTCATTATTAATGCCAGTAACTGGTTTGATTCTAATTGATTGTTGTCTTTCATTGTTCAATTTATTCTCTAAAACTTTATTAATAATTAATTTATCTGGATCTTGGTCATCTGATTCTTGTTCTTTCAAATCATTCGTTTCTGGATGAGCAACAGCCAATTTAGAATCCTTTTTAATAGAATTTTCACTAATGATACTATTATATTTCATTAATAAATGTTGAATCCCAATGTTCTTAGATTTTGAAGCATCATAAGCATTAAATCTATTACTAGTCGAATGAGATGAACTTGATTCTGAATCAGATAATGGAGGTTTAATGAATTTTGGTAATAACTCTGAATTTTGTGAAGAAGTTGAATGATTTGTAAATCTTTTTGAATTTGTGTTTGATGAGGATGAGTTTTGATTGGAATTTGAATTTGAATTGGAATTGCGGTTTGAATTTTTTGGTAGGTTTATTTGTTGTGAGTTTAGTATAAATTCATCTTCAGCTTCATCTTCAATTTTTTCTTCTAGTAATATATTAGAATTTTTAGCCGGGGTACTATTTAATAAATTAATTGATAAGATCTCAGATTTTGCAGTTCTATAAGATTTATTTGAAGAAGAATATTCACTATCTGAGTTAGAGTAATCAGCGAAATTTTTTGTAGAAGAACCATTTGAAATAATTGAGTTAGTTTTCAAATTTTTTCTCTTTCTTTTTGAAGAAGATGATGATGAAGATGATTGTAAGTGGAAATCTTTTAATGAATTTGATATTATTGAATTTGAATTACTATTTGAATCTGAATTATAATCTAGAGTTGTCAGGACATCTCTTTTAGGTTTTGAATTTTGAGTTAATAGTCGTGAATTTTTCTTATTTTCAGTATCAACATAAATTGTGAATGAGTTTGCCGTGGAATCCATTGTAGTATTGTTCTGTTCAGGTGTTTCTATGAAAGATTCAATGAATATAGATTTTCTTCTTGGGATAGAGTTACTTTTCAAATTATAATGATGGGATATAGTTGAGCCAGTGGCGGTATTTAATTGTTTCAGCAGGAAAGATTCTTCAGAATCTGTAGTTAACGAGTGTGATGATGATGTTGTTGTTGTTGTTGAATGTGCAGTTACTGAGTTGTCAGCATCAAAGGACATAGTTAAGAATTGAACTTTTTTTTCTCTCTTTCTTTTCTCTTCTTGAGTGAACAGTGAATAAGAATTGGAAGATTTAATTAAGACACAGTGCAGTTTTGATACTTGATAAGAATACCGGAATAGGTAAATTGAGATGAGATTTGTTGGGTTGAGTGATGTTTTGTGTCAACAAACAATTGGAAGAGAGCACAGTGGTGAATATTAAATTGAAAAATTGAAGAGTTGTGGTGGAAATGTGTGTAGAATTAAAACTGGGAAGAAGTAAACAAACCAAAGGAAATGAAAGTGGAACAAGAACAAGAACAAGAACAAGAACAAGAACAAGAACAAGAACAGAGTGGAATAGGACAGAAGGGTATGAGACAAAAGAGTGAGATGTTCTGATAGAGGAGTGGAAGGAACAGAAAGGGAGAGTTGTCGAAAGTTAAATAGTAAACAAATAAATGCTGCTGAATTCTAAGTATCAACAAAATAACAGGAAAATTCGACCGATTGGAGAAGAAAGAAGGAAAAACGAAGAGAGAAAAACAAGATTTGAAGTGAGTAGCGGTGTGTTGACGCAGCAGAAGGAATTAGCGAGATTTTGAAAGTGAGAAAGATTTGTTCGCTAATGGATTTCTACTTATTGCTACATAGAAGGACATATAGAGACATAACTATGCATATAGAAGAATTTCAAGAAGAATTTCAAAGAAGAAGAAGACGAGAATACCTCAGTAGGTATAAGTAGATAGTAGATAGAAGAGTAGTAGAAGAATATAACGATAGTCTCCTGAGTTATAGACTGATGGACTGAGTCACTGGTAGACTCAAAAGCACAGTTTCTAAAGCTACAACTGCTAATAATTTAATTTTCCATACATAAGAAATAACGCGTAGTACAGATTTGAGTAGTTTATCATAGTTAAGAAGGAAGTTAAGAAACTGTAAGAGTACTAAACAGTGTAGTTACTTAACCCAAACAGGACGAGCAGCATCGCAAGTGCGTCATCTGCTTCTGCATCTTCTGTTACTTACCATACTGCTCTTCTATTAGACAACTAAATAGCTAAATAACTGACTACATAACTGAGGTATCCTCTGCTAATAACTATCAAGTTTCAACTCTTCTCATAGTCAACAACTTCAGCAGGGAGAGAAAACACCTTTTATAAAAAGAAGGTGAAAGTCTCTAGTTGAGTCCCTGGATTCAGACTTGTTTGGAACAAAAAAGAGCTGTTCACAGCCACAAATTTCTAAATTCAGGACTATTTGCCACCGAGTCTCCATCCTTTTGCTGCCTCCAAGTCCCACAGCCACGAATTCCCGTAGAATTTTACTCTTTTTATATGCAGCAAACCAAAAATCCAAAAATAACAACTGTGCAAAACAAGGGTCTAGAACTAATAAACCCGCCAAACATCCCTAGTCTCTGTTTCACTGTTTCAGGCCTCGTGCATCGATCCTCCAAAATTTATATAAATAATCTGAAATCACCTCTTTTTCTCTTTTCTTTGTTTCGACGTTTCTTCATTCTAACAACTTCATCTGATTCACTGTTATATTGATCAACAGACTAATAACATCCACCTGACAGACTGCAAACATGAACGACATCCCTCAAAATTTCAAAACTTCCCTTCCTCCTCGTAAAAGAGCTAAGACTCAAGAAGAGAAAGAACAAAGAAGAATTGAACGTATCTTAAGAAACAGAAAAGCAGCCCACGCGTCAAGAGAAAAGAAGAGAAAACATGTCGAGTTCTTGGAAAACTACGTCTCTCAAGTGGAACAACATTTGGAATTATACAAGACTTTATCATCCCAATTGTTACAATCTTATAACAATGATTCAAAACAAATTAATACTCTATTGAAGAAAATTGACAACTTATCTGATTTAGATCAATATAAAAAATTAACTACATTGGATGACTCTTCTTCATCTTCTACTCATACCACATCAATTAAGGATATTGAAGATGATTTACCAAAAACTCCAGAATCAATCTCATCTCCAAATCAACAACAACAACATCAAATCGATCACTTAGATCAACAAAATTTTACATTCTCATCACCACTAGATTCAACTTCTCCTTTATCAATTGAAAATTCACCAAATTATTCATTCCAATCAAACAAATTTTCATTAAATTTAATCCCACAAATCAACATTGAAAATCAAAAAGAAATTGATATAAATCAACTCCATCCATCTCCATCCCCATCAACATCAACATCAAACAATACCACTACCACCACAGAACAAGATATACATTCCATAATCAATTCTGACCTAAACTTACATGATTTATCATTTCAATTAGACACATCCGTTCAAACTTCAAATAATCAAATCATCAACAATTTCGAATTCATTGAACCAATTGATAATTCATTCGTCTTTGAAGAGTTGCGTAATCCAGCAGTGATTACATCTCAAGGAGGGAAATTTAAGCATACATTATATACATATATTATACTGGGAATTTTGTGTGTCCTATTAACTTTAATTCAGTGGAATTGGAGGGTTAGGACACACTGAAATTTCCAATTATATATATTATATTTTTGCTTTTCAATTCCTCTCTCTTTTGACAAAACAACTTTTAAGCCCGATGCGCCTTCATTGACTTTTGATTTAAATGATTTTGTGTCAATTGAATGAAAGATTCATTTGATTTTGTTTCACACTTACATAGATAGAGAACCACAGGTGGATTAAAAAAATTTTAAAGATAAACATTGTGGCGCTTTGATAGCGACTGGTTTATTTCTGATTTTTTTTTTTCTACAGCATAATAACTTGAGACAATTGGCTCGTTATTTTGCATCTGTTGGCTTTCTATTATATCTAGATTTAGATGTGTTTGGATCAAATGAATTTTTTCTAAAAAAAAGGAATTATTGATTAGTTTTGTTTTATTTAAAGTTTATATTTTTAAATTAAAAAGGGTTTTGGGAAAATTATTATTATATTTAAGGAAATGGTGTGTGTATATTAAATTAAATTCAAAAATACTGTTTATTTTACTATACTAAACTTCGTAAATTTGATATCTCGATTCATCAATTATCATATTCCTCTGTAAACTTTGTTTAATCCATTCATATCGAACGAATTTCTTATAACTCTGTTGATCCATACCCAATCTAATCTGTTTAATCAATATTGCAACTGCAGTACTCTCACCCAGTTCGACATTTGGTACCAATATAAAATCACTCTGCTTCCAATCTTCAACAATCTCACCACCATTCAAAACAACACTAGCGATTAAATCCTTAAACTCAATCTCACATTGCCTAATAACATAAAACTTCATCCCATTAAATAATTTCAACTCATTCAACTCTAAATCAACATCAACATCAACATCAACATCAACATCAACATCCATCGTCAAAAACTGCCTGATCTCATCCTCATCACAACAAACTCGATAACTATCCCCCAACTTATCAACCCTACCACCAACATTATTAAACAACAACTCACTTCCTTGCAAGATCATACTCGATTCAATTGGTACAACACACTTATTTTTAATTGACTTGAAGATAAATTTCGATTTAAGTACATCATAACCTTGTTTAATTAAATCTCCACATTCGACTGTAAATTTATCACTTATGATCCTTAATTTGCACAAATCAGTTATTTGATTCATTTTTTTAGTTAATTTCCCACCATTGGTTAAGATTAATTGTTCAATTTTATCAATTTCAAATCGAGTCTTGTTAATAAAACCATCACTTAGAATCATGAACGTTAAACCAGTGAAAATTCCAATTTCTTGATTTTTATAATTTAATTCACCTTTTTGTAAATGCTTAAGTTTCTTTTGTTCATTAAGTAAACGTTTCTTGATTAAAAAATCATGGGTTTTATTATTTGAATATTGTTTATTGGTTCTTTTCATTCCTTGATACTCTTGCAACGTGGTCGCGGTGGTATGATCTTTATCATCACGGATACATACCGCATAGGCGTTATATAAAGTTGTCTCTGTAGCGTATCGACTTGATTCTTGTTTATTGATTGATCTTGCTTTGATTTCTAAGACTATTGATTGGTGAGGTGGGATCCAATATCTGGGGAGTAGTTTACCGAATTGAATTTGTTGCGGTGGTGGTAGTGTTGACTCGAGTGGTTGCCAATATTGGGATAATTTTGACTCGATTTTGTTAGACATTGATGAATCAATTCCATTAGCAATTTTACAAAAACTTTTGAAAATTCCAGTCTCTGTATCTAAAAGCCCACAGAAATAACTTGTTTTTTTACTTGGATCTTTACCGATTATTATCAAATCAACATTTTCACCAAAATTTTCTAAATATTCTGGTTTGAGTTTAATAGAATATTTTGAACGTTCACCAATTTCATATTTTAAATCATGTTTTTTCAAAATTATCCCCTCCGAACCCAATTCAATAACTTGTTTCATTGCAGATTTGATTGAATCAACGTCATAACATAACCTATAACTCAAGATTTCAAAAAATTCATTTTTCGGTATAATTATATTCTTTAAAAAATCTTTCCTTTGAAACAACGCACAATTTATCAAAGAGACACCATTTATCATCAACACATCAAAACATTTAAATTGCGGCCAAAATTCCACATCAACTTGTTGATTGAAAAATTTCTTCAAATCATTTAATATGACACCTTTTAAAATCCCAAATGGTAAGATTTTTTTCCTCACTCCATCAAAACAAACCATTTCTCCATCCAAGACACAGCTTTTAACGTCGGACCTAATGACACCTTTAAGACACCCGGCAAATCCAATGGCATTCACTGAGTCTCCATAAAGGTAAGTGTAATTAGTTCCCTTTCTTGTGAAAAATTTTAGATTTGCACCGTAATTATCATAATGTATAAGGACTCTTTCTCCATCCATTTTCTCCTCGATGTAAAATTTTGCACCTAAGTGGCGCACTAAAGAAGAATGATCGGAGACTTTTGACACTAGGTTTGGTTTTGAAGATAACATTGGTTGAAATGGTAATCCATTAACAATTGTGATTTCGGATTTTGTGAGTAATTTTGTTGGATCAGTTAGTTGTTGGCATAGATGTTGAAGATCATATGTGTGCATGTACAGTGTATAAGCATCTGGGTGCCAAATTTGGAAAATTTGTTGTTTGGATAAATGTAATATGGATTGTGATTGAATCAAGATTTCAATGAGGATTTGCAATTCTTTGTTGTTCAATGTTTGGAAAAGTTTTAAAAAAGATTGATAAAGTAGTTGGGATTTTGTTGAGTGCTGTAACGATGGATGTGTACCCATAGATAATTGATGGAATTCATCTAGTTGATTATTAAATTCTGTTATTGTAAGATTATTACCTTTAGATTCCATGTTTCTTGATTCAATAAACCTCATGGCAATACTAACATAACTATTATGCCTATTAAAGAAATCAGCTTTCCAATTCTTCAATTCTAAAGCCGTATCAGTGATTTTACTAACATTAAATATTTTCAATAATAATTCAGTGAAAGTTTTCTCTTTAATTCCATATCGTCTAGTTCTATCATCAGCTGGAAATATAAGTCTCATTATAGGGTAAATGTCTGGACCCACAGTGGCTCTATACTCTCTGAAAAAAAAACGAAGCTTTTGTTTACTTCGTTCAATGATGGTTTGCCTGGAATAAGTGTCTGTTGTTTTAGCATATGCTTTGTTCAAGTCAGAGTTTATCTGGTGGATGAGTTGGGCAAAATAGCCAAACTTCATGTCGACTGTGCAGTTCTCCATTGTGGCATTTTTGTAGTATCTGGGTTGATCTTTAATTCAGTTCAGTTCATCAATCTAAATAAAAATTGATCATTTTTAATATAATTGAAAATTAAAAAGTTATTTAGTCACGTGCTTTGATCATGTGACATAGCACGTCACTTCTTATTTTATTTTCACGTGACTTAATATTTCCCATTTTAGCATCAAAAGATAGAAATTTCGACTTTATAGCAAAATCCAAATTTCTTGCCCAACCAAAAACCTCTGCTCTATGGCGTTTTTAAACGATTTCTAGCGAAATCGTAAATTGAAAACAGCGATGAAATGTTCGACATTTATTTTGATCGTTGAAATTTGAGTTATGTTATGAGCTTATTACAATTTACATGTATGGATTTAAACAAGCACCAAATGTGATTATCTTAGATTAATACACTCATATCACTGGAAACAACAGAGTTATAAAATAAATTAGCTTATCACGTGCTTTATCACATGACACTTATCCAAGATTTTTGATTTTAAAAATATTGTGACAGAAATTCCAAAATTTTTAAGAATCAATACTTAAGCAGTTGATCTTGAATTTCAGTTTTATTATGAGTTTGTTGGAGTTACTCTGGAGATTTAGTGGGATATCTGAGAGATAACTATATCAAGTCATTTTTGTTTAAACATCAAAAATGGAAAAGTTATCTAATACTTTACAATAACCAAAAAAAAAAAAATCTACATATTGATTGAACTACATTAACAAGAATAAAAACGATACTAAGACCCTACGGTTCATATAAATAATCTCTTTATGCTTCTATATTTATATACAATCAGTTCAATTCTACTTCTCCTTCTTCTTCACTATTTTCCTCTTCCTCTTTCTCTGAATATTCATCTTCCTCTTCTATCTTTAACTGTCCAGTTTTCTCTATGATATTCCCTAATGCATCGTATTCCACCTCCTCTTCCTCTTCTTCACTTTCTTCTCCCTCACTATCATCATCATCACTATCAAAATTACCACGATTACTATTCCCCTGCAACCACAAATCTTCTCCATCGTGCTGTTTTCTGTCTTTAACCTCTTGCTCCAATTTATCCAACCATTCTTCTTGTACTTTCAACACACTCTCACTGTCTGTACACTGTTGATACAACTCAATAATTTCTTTATTAATCTCCAAAAACTCTAAACCCCATGAGAAATTTGCCAATAAATCATGAGCCCAATCCCAATGTCCCACAATGGCAAGACACGCAGCAATAGCCTCCACACAATTCAATTTCCATGGACGACCATAGTTCACTTGATTAGCAGCAACTAAATATGGCAACAATCTCTCGTTCTTACCTCCAATTTTATTGAACGGTACTTCATCTAATCTTGCCCAAGAACATTCAACAACTGCAACACCAACTGTTTCCACTATTTCTCTATCATTAGGACACACAACTCCTTTCCCATTAGGTCTATCTGTTAATCTTGATCTTAAGATTATAAAAACAAAAATTGATAAAAACACTTACGACACAATAACACCTTGGAATTTCATACCGACTCTTAAATTCTTGATCAATCCAAGTCTTTCTAGTTTCTTCCCACTGCATCTTTTAGGATCACAATGTTCAAAATCCTGGAATGTCAGTAACTCATTCATCCATTTGAATAAAAATAGGTCAAAAAAAAAAAAAAAAAAAGAACGTACCCACATCGCCAGTTTAGTAGGGAAATCGGCTTTTGCATGATGTTTTTGCTCGAAATTCTTCTTACCGCTGTGTTTAAGCTTGCGGTCAGTGAATTCTTTCTCTTTGTTCTTTCCTTTAGCCATCGTTGTAGTTTCTTCTTCGATTTATTTCAGTACTTAAACAAAATATTGGAAATTTATTTTTTTCTTTTTAAAATCAAAATATTCAAGATTAAAATCAAAATTTATTCAAAGCTAGGAAAAGCTACGAAAATTTGTTGTTGAATTCACTGGCTTTAAATGCGCTAGAAGTGAATTGTTTCATTTAAAAGGTATTTGTTTTTGTTCATTGGTACAGGAAAAAATAATAACCTTTTTTAGCCATCCAAAGATCATAAATTCCACAAAAATTCACCAATGCCAACGCATCTTCCACTACTTCTTAATCCACTTCTCAACAGTATATTCAACAATCCACAACCTGCAAAATCACCATTGAAAGAATTCTATGCAAAATTAGCCAAATGTTGGGAAGATGGAACAATTATTTTACTCCCGCCTTTAGATATTTTGTTACATTATACTGATAAAGACAGTGGGATAACGTTTAAAGAGCTATGTTACACCGAACAATTCTTAAGTAACCATGTTATCACCACGACAGAAGTGAAGAATGCAAGAGTTTTCAAAACTTTTAGTGATAAAGATGTGTTAATTAAAAATGATTTGATTATACTGAATGATATTGGATCTAATAATCTAAGAAAAATTAATATAACGGGGATAGATTATTTCTATAATTTTAATGACTATTTCAAGAAAGGTGAAAGGTTTATGATTTTGAATGTTGATGTTCCATTAATTGGGAGTCCTTTTAATCTAGAAGAAATATTGTTTAATAATTCATTGAAAAAAATAATACCCAGTACTAAATTGCTAGATTCAGAGATAACTTTCCAGCAGTTAATGAAAGTGTTTCCCGGGATAGAAAGACAGTTGATGGAGAAGTATCAACTGCTGTTTGATCAGTTTAATCATAACTCTAGCTTCCAAAATTTAGAAGAAATCAAGAGTGAGTTCAATGACACTATTCAAAAATCATTCGAAATGTTTCGAAATTTGAATAAAGATTTGAGTCAACTGATAATGAACTACACTAAGGACAAAGATTTGAATCAAATTTTGTTAAATTTTATAGAATCAAATCTTCATTATTCATCATTAAACCATATCCAAAGACATGCATCAATTGACACAACCATACCACAGAAATTATCTCAATTAACTCACTTAAGTTTAAACAAGATTTTATCATCTTCTCAATTTCAAAACAACCTACCCAAAATCACAACATTAGAAACTGCAATCATCAGCGCCATCACGGAACTAAACACACTTGACTCTTGTACGACTTGTCAATCCAAAATAGACATTTTAGTATCAACGGTACAAAAGTTATCAAACATACAGGACATTGTAATTGATGCAGATGATTTATTAAATTTATTGTTGATTGTACTTGTGAATTCTAAAATTCTTAATATTGAGGAGCATTTGTTATATATTGAAAATTTCAATTCATTTGATGTTGATATTGACACGGGATTAATTGGGTATGCAATTTCAACTTTCAAAGGGATAATTTATTTGTTACAAGATGAAGAGAATTACAAGAAATTACATGATGTATCAACAGAGATTGGTGATTTTTGGAAATTGTTAAATGAACGAAATTTAGTTGCCATTAAACAAGTTTTGGATTCGTATGATGGATATGAATCGTTGGCTAAAGTAAGGAACGTGAATGGAGAGTCGATTTTACAAAAAGCGATACAATTAGATGATTATAATTTATGGGAACTAATTGTTGACTATGAAGAGATTTTCAGTTTAGAAGATTTATTAAATGATTATAACGTTGAAAAGATGAATTTATTGGAATTAGCAGTTAATCATAAAAATGAAGATATTATCACTGATTTACTGGAAATATTATTGAATTCATGTACATTGGATGAATTAGTGAATTACTTAAATACCAAAGATAAGTTTGGGAAAACTATTGGCCATTATTTATTTAATGTACCGAGATTAATACCATTGTTAGGGAAATTTGTTGATTGGACCGCGAAAGATTTGAATGGACAAACACCGTTGTTTAGTATATTGAGAAGTTATGATTCACAAAATTATAATGAATTGGTTGATATAACTTTTAAAACTGTTAAGAAATGGTATAGATCGAATAATTCAGAGTTTGATTATAGTGACCATGTTGATAAAAAGGGAAACACATTGTTACATATAATGAACAATAAAATTGAAAAAATCTTGACCATGGAAAGAATTAACATCAATCAATTCAATTTGAATTCAATTTCACCGTTAATGATATTCATCAAATATAATAAATTCGAGAATATCAAGAAAATTGTCATTGATCAAAGATTAGAATTGAGTTTGATTAATGATAGGAAATATTCGGCAATCGATTATTGTAAGAATGAAACCATATTGGGTTTCTTACAAAAATTATATTTACTAGACAAATTCCCAATTAATTTTAATCAAGATTTTAATAAGAAATTTGGGGTTTTCAAAGTTAAAGTTGACCATAATAATAAAATAATGTTGATGATCAATGGGATAATCAATGAAGATGAATTTGCTAAGGATATCAAATTGTCAGATTTTATTAAGATTTTTAAATTAATTAAGTTTGAATTCCCAAATAATTTTATTCCAATTGAATACATTATGGCAAATTTTGAAATATTGTTGAATTTTAGTAAATTTAATAAATACAAGATCAATAAAATACTTGACTTGTTGAATAATTTCTTGTTAACTTTGGTACTTATACCACAATTCAATGAATATGATTTAATTTGGGAATTTTTCAGTTCTAAAATTTTCAATAATCAAGTTTTAACTCAAAAAGTTGACATAATGGTAAAATTGGGACAATCAGGACAATTGGGAGGGGAAGATGATGATAAAGTAGATGTTGCAGAAATGTTTGGAGATGAAGATTTAGATGTTGATATTGAATTAATCAAATTTGATGAGATTTTAGATATGATGAATTTTATTAAATATTCAATTAAAGAATTGATGAAATTTAAGTTTCATTTTGATACGTTGATTAAAATAATTAATTTTGATGTTTTGAAGAAGCGAGAAATTGAAGATTATTTTTTAGTTAATCTTTCTAAGAATTCAAGTTTCCATGGGTTTTTAAAAGTGAATAATTTAGAATTGAAATATTTGATTGATATTGCTCAGGATTGTTTTAATGGTAATAAGAATGAAGAAGTGATTGATATGATTATTTATTTATCGCTGAGTACAGACGAGGTTATCAAGAATTGTAATGGGTTAATTAATAATCACATTATTGAAATTTGTGAGAAATTTAATCAATTAATTGAAATGAATTACAAATTGAAAAATTACAAGATGACGAAATTTATTTTGGATAATCAAGAATCATTTGAAAATCTGGTTTCACAGTTAGGAGTCAGTGTTAAAATTGGTAAAATGAAAGATTTGAAAGATTCCAAACCATCTTTTTTAAATAATTTAATTGATTCAAGGAAAAATAAGTTTGAAAAAACTATGTTAAGGAAATTTCAAAATGAGAAATTCAAGATGTTGGAGATATATCAATCAATTAAGCAAAATCATGAATCTGTTGCCCTTGAGATTAATAATTTCTTGAATTTCAAATCAATTTTCATGAAGATTTTAATTAAAAAATTTGTTAAATTTGAGATTCAATCGATTGGGTTTAAAAAGATGATGATTGAAAGACATTTGAAAGATTTGAGATCTGTTGGGTAGAAATGATAAGCTACATATAAATATAAACTAATATATATAATGATAATGATAGATTTTACTACAAAATATTGTAACGCAGATATTTATAATGAAATCTCGATTTATTCACCTAGAAAAACTTAGTTTGAACCAGAGTTACCATTATTATTTTGGTTATTATTTCTTGCACCACCAAAACTATTAGCTAAATTTTGTAAAGCAGGATTATTCAACAAATTACTTAGATCAGGAGCAGCACCATTTTCACCACCTAAACCAAATTGACTAGCCATTTGTTGAATTGCTGGGTTTGACATTAGATTGGATAAAGCAGATGGATTTTGCATCAATTGTTGAGCATATTGCATTAATTGAGGGTTGTTTAACATTTCAGCGAAATTTGGCATTCCACCTGCACCACCTGCACCACCACCAAGTAATGAGGATAAATCTGGGAAACCTGGAGGTGTGGAAGTAGAAGTATTAGCAGCAGGAGTTGAATCAGATGGAGTTGGAGTTGAAGTTTCTGAAGTTGTTGCAAGATCTAATTGTTCTTCAACTCTTTTTTTAGCTGTTTGATAACCTTTTTTCATAGCTTCAGATGGAGAATCACCTTCAACTTCTAAACCTTTTTTATAAGCGTCTAAAGCTTCTTTTGGTTTATTTAAAGCATAAGAGGCAAGTCCTAATCTTGAATAAGCTTTCGCATAGGATGGATCAACTTCAATGGCAGCTTTAGCATCAGTAACGGCACTTTCATGATCTCTTAATGACGAGTAAGCAGCAGCTCTATTTGATAGATAAACTGCATTTTTTGGGGTCAATTCCAGAGCTTTTGAGTATTTATCAACTGCCAATTGGAAGTCTCTTGCAGCCATAGCTTTGTTACCTTCTAATTTGAAAGCTTCAGCTTTAGCTAAGGTTTCAGCATCAATTTCTTCAAAAGGGGTTTCTTCTTTAGTTGTAGTAGATTCAATTGGAGTGGTGGTAGATGCTGATTTGCTGCCAGATTTGTAAGATTCCAAGATCTCATTCAATGAAGCACCTTTAAAAACAGATTGAACAACAGAATCATCATCTTTATTGATCTCGAAAGCATCAGAGATACAATCGATGGCGACATCAATAGATTCTAGATAGTCTTCAGAGACCTCTTTTTTAGCGGCAGTTTGTTTCAAGAAATGGATAATTTGAGCAGCGACTTCTTTTTTGGACATTTTGGGAGTTTTTCTATTCTTCTTGTAGTTTGAGTCTGTGAAAATCAACTGAACAATTGTTGTTGTTTCTGTTCTAATTCAAATATTTTGATACATACAATTATAAAAAGTTCCTAGAAAATCTCAATATAAAAATCACCCGGCCGACAAAAATTACTGAATTGAGCGACTTGCAGTCACATGATAGCACAACTGGAGACCAACTCGGCAACAATCTTGTTCCTCGTGGCCCAATGGTCACGGCGTCTGGCTACGATTTACTAGTAGTTACTTCTGCAACCAGAAGATTCCAGGTTCGACTCCTGGCGGGGAAGATTTGTTTTTAATAGTTTCAAGGTCTATTAGCAGGTTATACATAGGAAAACACTCTTTTTTGGTCCCTATACCATCTACAAACCCATCTACTACCATTGTGTATAATTCAAGTCATCAATAAAAAAAAATAATTCAAGTCATCAATATGGTTCACACTGAAGATTCTATCACAATATTTTTTCTTTTTTATCTGGTTGATCCTGCCAGTAGTCATATGCTTGTCTCAAAGATTAAGCCATGCATGTCTAAGTATAAGCAATTAAAAAAAAAAAAAAGAGTCTCAACTTTTTGCTTTAATAGGGGTATATAGACCATCTATAAACACTAATTAAAGCGTAGACAATCCAGGCACATCAACTACAAGTTCTTCAGCTTTCAAACCTAACGTTTAACCGAGTTATGGGTGTTTTCAACGAAAATACTTATAAACCTCCACCAGATGATGGTGGCGGATATACCTCAATTCGAACGGATTCAGCTCCTGCTGAAAAGGTTACGGTTCCAGTTGAAAATGTTGATGGATCTCCATCAAAAACAACAACTGAATCAACTGGTAAGACCCCATCTGGTGATCATAATATTCCATCATCAACAACTTGGAATACCAACGACAAAATCATCCAAAATTTAATGGTGTTACCCCTCCAAAGAGGGCCACTGCTACTCCATCTTCTCAACAGTTCAGAAGAAGAATGCTTCAAGAATTTGATGAGGAACTGCAAAAGCAAGAACCAGAAGCCTATGCATCAGTTAAAACCTTTAACGAAAGTTTAAAATACGCAATTCCAACAACAGTTGCTAACTATTCAATTATCAATCCAAAGGATCAATCAACCATGGACCTTCCAACATTAACTAACAAGATCAACAAGTTATTGGAGAATCCTAAATTAATCGGTCTATCAGATAATGAAATTAACCAAATTGAGGAAAACATCAACTCTTCAGAAACTCCTAATT